>CM035848.1:203790561-204038061 GCA_020510985.1 Pholidichthys leucotaenia
GTCAGTCATAAGTTGTTTTGTTTTTTTGTTTGTTTTTTTTTAAAGTACATTAACATGGTATGTTACAAAAGAACTATTCTTGCCATGTGTGTGGATATGGATTATCATAGTCTCTTAATTTTCTTAATCAGCGTTCATCTATATTTATTTAACTCAGTGAGATCTCTGATTATTATGGCCTTTGCTTCCTCAGATGTTCCATTTAGTTTGATCCAAACTCTACAATTTCTTGTCTATGCTGCCTGTATCTTATTTTGTCTTTTCAGCATCCATGCTTGCCATGCTATTTCAGCATTAGTCTTTGTTAAATGTTCATTTAGGTAAACTTCTGTTCCCCGTAGCTTTCTGGCCTGCCTCAGTATGTCATTTTTTACCCTTCTGTTCACAAAGCGCATCACAATTGATTTCTTTGTTTTATTATCTTTTCTGGGTAAAGTGTGACAGGCTGAAATTGCATTTACTTCAACCTTTATCAAATCAAATCAAATCAAACTTTATTGTCATATTGCTGTACATACAACTGTAGTGCAGGCAAGATGAAATTGCGTTTCTCTCGGCATCCATATAAGAAGCAGCATGATTAAGACACATTCCCACATAGCTCTCCACCCCCCCCCCCCATCCATTCACACATCCCTGAGACATACTTGGGGGGAAAAAAAAGAACAACTAACTATAATATACAAAATGTCCGTAGGTGCAGTAGTGTGTATGAGAGATTCCGGGTCAACTGTTCAGCATCCTGACAGCTTGTGGAAGGAAGCTGTTGATCAGTCTGGTGGTTCTGCCTCTGATGCTCCGGAATCGTTTACCAGATGGGAGAAGTTCAAAGTGTTTATGCAGAGGGTGAGAACGGTCCTTGACAATGTTCAGTGCCCTGCTCCTACAACGGTTCTGAAAAAGTTCTTGGACAGAGGGGAGGGAGACTCCAATTACCCTCTCCGCCCCCTTGACTATCCTCTGCAGGGCTTTTTTGTCTGACATACTGCAACTGGAGTACCATGTAGCAATGCAGTACGTCAGAACACTCTCCACCACACCTCTGTAGAAGGTCCTGAGGATGCAGATGGGGAGAGAGGCCTGTTTGAGTTTCCTCAAGAAGTGCAGTCTCTGCTGAGCCTGCTTCCTGATCTCCAAGGAATTCTTGCTCCAGGTCAGGTCCTGCGAGATCTGCACTCCGAGGAACTTGATGTTCTCTACTCTCTCCACTAAACGGCCGCCGATGCTGAGGGGGGCGTGCTCAGGCTGTGACCGCCGGAAGTCGATAATCATCTCCTTCGTTTTGTCCACATTGAGCACCAGATTGTTCTCCCTGCACCAGCCCTCCAGGTCTCTCACTTCTTCCCTGTACATTGATTCCTCATCCCTCTGGATAAGTCCCACCACCGTGGTGTCATCTGCAAACTTAATAATCTGGTTCCCCTCGTGTCTGGATACACAGTCATGTGTTAGAAGTGTAAACAACAGTGGACTGAGTACACAGCCTTGAGGGGATCCGGTACTCAGCGTGACAGACTTGGAGATGTTGTTTCCAACCCGGACAGACTGAGGTCTCTCAGTCAGGAAATCCAGGATCCAGAGACATGTGGCGGTGTTCAGACCGAGAAGGAGTAATTTCTCCATCAGTCTCTGGGGAATAATGGTGTTGAATGCTGAACTGAAATCAATGTACAGGAGTCTGGCGTAGGTGTCTTTCTGGTCCAGGTGGGTGATGACAGAGTGTAGGGTGGTGACTATAGCATCCTCCGTGGAGTGGTTTGAACGATGAGAGCGGGTCGTGTGATGCAGGGAGGCAGGCTGTAATGTGTGGTTTGACAAGCCGCTCAAAACACTTCATCACAATTGGTGTCAGTGCAACAGGACGATAGTCATTCAAACAGGACACCACTGGTTTCTTTACCACTGGTACAATGATAGAGGTCTTGAAGCATCTGGGAACGATGGCCTGACTCAGGGAGATGTTATAAATGTCAGTCAGGACATCCGCCAACTTGCTCGCGCAGTCTCGGCGCACACGTCCCGGAATGTTGTCTGAACCTGCAGCTTTGCGTGGGTTGACTCTGGTTAGGGTCCTCCGTGTGTCCGCTGTGTTGATGGTAAAAGCTGGTCCGACCGATGGTGGGGGAGGGCCAGCCCTCCCTCTGATTGTCGAGTTTGATGCTTCAAAACGTGCAAAGAAGTCGTTAAGCCTGTCTGGAAGCGAAGCGTCGTCATCATCGACCCCCTGCCTAGGCTTAAAGCCCGTCAGTGTCTGAACTCCCTGCCACATCTGCTTGGTGTTCCTAGTGTCACAGAGGTGTCCCTGGATTTTCTTCGCATAGGCGCGCTTTGCCGCCTTAATTCCCTTTGAAAGCGCAGACCTGGCTGAGCGGAGTGCAATCCTGTCCTTCGCTCTGAAGGCTGCATCTCTGGCTGTGAGCAGCGAGCGCACCTCTGCAGTCATCCAGGGCTTATGATTACCCCGCATAGTGATGGTCTTCACTGTAGTGAAATCCTCTGTGCACTTCGCGATGTAGCTGGTGACCGTATCAGCATACTCCTCCACATCTGTCCTGTCTTCCTGGGAGGCTGCTATTTTGAAGACCTTCCAGTCTGTGTGCTGAAAACAGTCTTTCAGTGCAGGGGTTGCACTCTCTGGCCAAATCCTGATTTGTTTCACTGCTGGCCTGCTGCGCTTCAATAAAGGTTTGTAGGCAGGCAGCAGCATCAAGGATATGTTATCAGAACGGCCGAGATGGGGGCGGGGTATCACTTTATATGCATCTGTGTTTGTGTACACTAAGTCCAACATATTCTCTCCTCTGGTCTTAAAGTCTACACATTGTTTAAACTTGGGGAGCACAGTCTTTAGGCTGGTGTGGTTAAAATCCCCCGCAACCACCACAAAACTGTCCTGGTGTGAAGTTTGGATTTTACTGATTGCATTATGCAGTTCCCTGAGTGCCTTCTTAGCATTAGCATTAGCGTTAGCGTTAGCGTTAGCGTTAGTGCTCAGCGCTATGTAAACACCAACTACAAACACGTTGCTGAATTCCCTAGGCAGATAATAAGGCCGACAATTAACAGTAATGAACTCCGCCAACGGAGAGCAGTGTTTAGACACTAACGTGGCATTAACGCACCAGTTCTTGTTAACATAGATGCATAGCCCACCCCCCCGGCTCTTACCGGAGCTCGCCGTTTCCCTGTCGGCACGGAACATCGCCATATCTTCCAGCTGAATGGCCTCGTCAGGAATGTTGCTGTGGAGCCATGTCTCTGTGAAAACAAACACACAGCAGTCCCTCCACTCTCTCTGGGATTCTCTCAGCAGACGCAGTTCGTCCACCTTGTTTTCGAGGGCGCGGACATTTGAGAGAAGAAGCGACGGTACCGCTGGTCTGGAGGGGTTAGCCTTTAGCCTAGCATGGATCCCGGCCCTTTTTCCTCGCTTTTGCCTGCGTTCCCTCCGCTTCCGCTTCCTCCTCTCTCGGGTAGCTTCCAGCGGAGTCCCCGCTTATATTTCTGCTTTCAAGGAACTGAAGCACTTGGTTTTCCAGGGAGACTGATTCACTTAGGTGAGCCTCCTCACCTCTTATTCCTGCTGTAGCATTGGCATATGTTTGATATTTAATATCTAGTCCGCTTATAATTAGATCATCCATACGAAAATATTGTTCAAGATCCTCAATGTGTCGCTCCAAGTCTACAATTTTTTTGTCTTTTTCCTTAATTGTTAATTTCAATTCTCGGATTTCCTCCATTAGCCCTAATAGTTTAAGCTGTTGATTGACCACTTTGGTCAGTTCTTCTGACAAGAAGTTCAGAGATTTTTTTAATCTCTTCCATTTCTTCCTTCTTTGGTGGCATTTTTACTGACCTGTTGATAGTAAAACAGTCTCTGCTGGTGTTGCCGGTATCCAATCCAACCGACCTCGAATTCAGCTGGGGCCTCAGCTAGCCCCTTCCGCTGCTAGTCCCGCTGCTTACCGCTGGTGTAATTGAGCTCCTGATCCAGCTCCTATCCAGCCGGGGTGCCGTCAGCTCACTCCTCTGGTGAACTCATGCTTTTTCTTCACAAGCTCCTCACTGAATGTGTCTCATCCACCACTGAACTCACCAGACTCACACACTTGAATTTCACAGAACATGGAAAAGCCTGTTAGCCTTGTGGCTAACTAGCACCGAGCTAACGGTCTTCAGGAGCTGCTACCTCCACATCCAGACAGTTTTAAGGTTTAGCTGATTAGTTATTTAGTGAAAACTAAGCTTAAAATAACAGCAAACAATTTATACAAAACTCTCACCTGGTCTGGATCACTTGTAAATATTGTTTGACATTGTACTAAATTTCAAGATATTAACAGATTGGTGTTGGGAATCTATGTCATGGGCGGCAAGCGCTCGCCCGCTCCTTCCTGCTCTCCGGCTTCCTCATCAGATGCACCTGCTGATCCTTGCCTGCCAGTGCTTATAAGGAAGCAATCTTCAGTGATTCAACGCTGGCTCGTTTGGGTATACTGCTCAACCTAGCGGCTCTACGTAAGCGGTGTTCGTCCTATGACAACTGCTAATGATTTTCTCCCTTTCATCTCTTCCAGGTTGCTGCGAACGGAGCAACGTGTCTGCGGGGATTTGGTGCGCTCGCCAGCCAATTGCTCCTCCTCTAAGCAGCCTTCTCTCTTCGCCCGGTCAAACCCATTCACCTTCCCTGTCCAGCAGTTCCACCTGCTGGTACTTCTCCTTCACTGGGTTCTGTGCTTGTCTCCTCCCATCTCCCACGTAAGTGGCATTATCTGTTTTCCCACTTGTATTCCATTCCTCTCTAATCAGTCTCGTTGTTCTCCGCAGGGCTCCTGCTAATCTGGCGAGCGACTGACGTTTTCTCCTCAAGTTGCTGTATTTGAAACATTATAATAAAAGGTCAAACGTTTCTTTTGTGTTCGCTTGGTGATTGCACGCTGCACTCAGGTGGCTTGTCCAGCCGATATGGCAGAACGAGCCAGCCAGAGTCACCACCTGGCAGGTGCAACATCATCAACCGATCACTCAGTGCTCCACCACCTCGACGTTACAGAGAGGCAGGTAGCTGAGCACACTCAGCTGCTGCAGGCCACTGCACAGTGGCTGAATGTCATTACTGATCGATTGAATCATGCTGGTGCCCCACCTGCTCCACCTTCTCCTGCTCATCCTTCTACTGTTATCCAACAGAACCCTTGCTATTTCCACCCCTGCCCCGTATGCGGGGAGGTGGGGAAATGCAAGGACTTTTTATGCCAGGTTCAGCTTTATTTTGTGCAGGTGCAGGGAGGGTTCCCAGATGACATCTCTAAAATTCATCAGTTTGTTCTTCTGCTTCGGGCCCGCACTCTTAGTTGGGTGCGGGCCATTATCGATAGTCAGAGAACTTTGCCACCAACGTTTGACCAGTTTGTGGCCGAGTTTATCCGCACCTTCAACCGTTCTGAGAGTGAGGGGAACATCATAAGTCGTCTACTGTCACTCCGTCAGGGCAGCCGGTCGGTGGCCGACTACTCAATGGAGTTCCGGGTTGAGGCAGCGGGGTCTGGGTAGAACGAGGTTGCCTTACGCAGTGTGTTCCTCCGGGGTCTGAACCCTCATCTCCGGGATGACTTGGCAGTTTACGCCATTCCCGCCACCTTAGACGGTCTGGTAGATCAGGCGGTCGGGTTAGATAATCGACTCCGGGAGCGTGCTTGGGAGCGCGGTGCCTCCTCTCACCCACCCATCACTCGCTCTTTCCCAGCGACTACTGACCAAGGCGAGCCCGACCCCGAGCCTATGGAGCTCAGCTCTGCTCATCTTCCGCAAGCAGAGGTTGAGCGATGGCGACAGATTGGAGCATGTGCCTACTGCGGTTCCCTGAATCATAAGTTGGACGCATGCCGCCTGCGGCCAAAAAGAACCAGTCTGTCAGCAGCGGCAGGGGGTCTGGTGGGCGGGACTCAATCCGATCCCCCCAGTAATTTCTTCATTTCGGCCCTCATCCAGCTACCGGGGGTCAAGAGGAGGGTCTCCGCCTTGATTGATTCCAGAGCGGAGGGTATTTTCGTCTCTTCCACACTGGTGCACGAGCTGGGGATTCCGACTGTTAAACTGCCGGCTCCCTGCTCTGTGCGTACTCTTTCTGGCCAGACGGTGGCGTCCGTTACTCATTGCACGGTGCAGCTATCCGTCCTTTTGTCTGGTAACCACCGTGAGAAGCAGACTTTTTATGCATTTCCACGGGCTTCTCACGCTGTGGTACTTGGTTACCCGTGGCTCCGGAGGCATAATCCTATGATCAGTTGGGCTCAAAATTCAATCACCTCCTGGAGCACTAACTGTTTGGCTACGTGCCTAAATTCAGCAGAGTGTTCCCCGTCCCTTTCTGTCTCCTCTGCTCAGGTTGAGCCGCCGGACCTCAGCCGTGTACCCAAGGTCTAGCACGACCTCGGGGAGGTGTTTAGCAAGTCACGAGCGTTAGCGCTTCCCCCGCATCGCTCGTACGACTGTGCCATAGACCTCCTTCCGGGTGCGCGGTTGCCGTCCAGCAAACTCTATAGCATTTCTGGCCCTGAGAGGGAGGCGATGGAAAGGTACATTAAGGATTCGCTGAACACCGGCCTCATTCAGCCATCCTCGGCTTCCCCTAGGGGCGGGATTTTTCTTTGTGGGCAAAAAGGATGGGTCTTTACGTCCGTGCATTGACTACCGGGAACTTAATGCCATCACTGTCAAAGACAAATATCTCTGCCCCTGATGAACTCTGCTTTCGAGCTCCTGCAGCGGTCCCATGTATTCTCTAAACTCAACCTACGTAATGCTTACTACCTAGTTAGAATACGCAAGGGGGACGAGTGGAAAACGGCGTTTAAAACTCATCTGGGGCATTTGAATATTTAGTTATGCCTTTTTTTTTGATTTTGTATACTTTATTGATCCCCAGAGGGGAAATTGAGGGCATCCACCTGGATGGATGAAGCAGCCACGGTACGGCGCTATCTCTTAACCATTTACACACACATTCACACCTAGGGCCACTTTAGAGTCTCCAATTAACCTAACCTGCATGTTTTTTTGGACTGTGGGAGGAAACCGGAGAAATCCCGGGATAAACCCACACAGATAAGGGGAGAACATGCAAACTCCACACAGATCACTGTTGGTCAGGGGCTGGGATCGAACCAGGGATCCCATGGCCAAGGGTGAGTTGCTGTGTTGCCGCAGTGCTAACCACTGTGCAACCGCACCGCCCGCACAGTTTTGGTCTAACTAATGTCCCCGCCGTGTGACATGCTTAATCGGTTTGTTTTTGTCTATTTAGACGACATCCTGATTTTTTCTCGCACACCAGAGGAGCACGAGATCCATGTTAGAGCCGTGTTACAACGGCTCTTAGAGAATCAACTCTATGTCAAGGCAGAGAATTGTGAATTTTCTACATCTTCCACTTCTTTCCTTGGCTTCATTATAGCGGAGGGAGAGCTGAGGGCTGATCCAGCCAAGGTGAAGGCTGTGCTTGATTGGCCAACCCCCCATTCCCGCAAGGAGCTGCAATGCTTCTTGGGGTTTGCAAACTTGTATCGCAGATTTATTCGTAACTATAGTGGGATATCACAGCCTTTAACTAAGCTGACCTCTGTTAAGGTGCCATTTGTATGGACCAAGGCAGCTGAGCAGGCCTTCAAAAAATTAAAGGTCCCGTTCACTGGCGATCAAATCTTGGCTCAGATTGACCCTCAGCTCCAATTCACCCTGGAGGTGGATGCCTCAGAAACAGGGGTGGGTGCGGTCCTGTTCCAGTGCTTATCCCCGGACTTGAAGCTCCGCTCGTGTGCGTATTTCTCTCGGCGGCTTACCCCGGCTGAGAGGAATTACGATGTGGGTGATCGCGAGCTGCTGGCTATTAAATTGGCATTTGAGGAATGGAGACACTGGCTGGAGGGAGCTGTTCACCCAATAGTCGTGTGGACCGACCACAAGAATTTAGAGTATCTGCAGTCAGCCCGCCGACTTAATCCTAGGCAGGCTTGCTGGGCCTTATTTTTCCAGCGCTTTAACTTCACTGTCACCTATAGAATAGAATAGGCTTTATTTGTCATTATAGCAAGTACAACGAAATTAAGATGCAAACCAGTCAGTGAATTAAAAGTAAAAAGAAGCTTAAAAAGATTATATGCATTACTAATTTTAAATATCACACACACTCAGTTTCACAGTTTCAAACCTCATGTTCTGCTAGAGTTCAGGGAGGTAATTGCGGTCGGATAAAAACTGTTTTTGAATCTGTTTGTCCTTGTTTTAATTGCTCTAAACCGCCTTCCTGATGGTAGTAGTTGGAAGAGAGCGTGACCGGGATGAAAGGGGTCCTTCGAGATTTTTTGTGCCTTTTTAAGGCAGCGCACCACTGCGGTGGTGCAGATCTTCAAGGCTGAGGAGAGGGCAACCAACAATTTTTTGGGCTGTGTTGATGACAGTCTGAAGAGCTTTCTTCTGAGCTACCATGCAGCTGCTGAACCAAATACAAATACAATAAGTTAGAATGCTCTCAATAGAGCAACGATAAAAAGACAACAGCAGCCTCTGGCAGATGTTGTTTCCTCTCAACACCCTGAGGAAATGTAGTCTCTGCTGGGCTTTTTTCAGCAGCTCAGTTGTGTTCACCCCCCATGTCATGTCCTCCTGAATATGGACCCCCAGGAAGCGGAAAACCTCGACCCTCTCCACACCCGTACCACTAATAGTCAGAGGTTGAATGTCTGTTTTATTTCTTCTGAAGTCTATGATGACCTCCTTTGTTTTTGTGACATTTAAAAGAAGGTTGTTGTCCCCACACCACTCTGTCAACTGCTGCACCTCACCCCTAAAACCGGTCTCATCGCCCCCGGAGATGACCCCCACCACTGTGGTGTCGTCGGCAAACTTGATGATGCTGTTGCTGTGGTGTATGGGGGTGCAGTCATAGGTGTAAAGGCTGTACAGTAGGGGACTCAGCACACAGCCTTGTGGGGAGCCGGTACTGAGACTAATGGTGGTGGACATGTAAGGTCCCACTTTAACCCTCTGGCTGCGATCTGAGAGGAAACTTTGGATCCAAGTACAAATGGAATATGGAAGTCATAATACCCTGAGTTTGGACACCAGTCTGCCGGAAAGGATGGTGTTAAAGGCGGAGCTATAGTCCACAAATAGCATCCGCACATAGCTCTCCGGCTGCTCCAGGTGAAACAGGGCAGCGTGGAGGGCTGTGGCTACAGCATCCTCAGTGGATCTGTTGGTTCTATAAGCGAACTGGTGGGGGTCCAAACACTGTGGGAGAAGTGATATGATGTGGGCTCAGACTAGCTTCTCAAAACACTTCATCACCACTGGAGTCAGAGCCACTGGCCGGTAATCATTAAGACTGGTAACATTGTGTTTTTTGGGTATAGGAATTATGGTGGAGGATTTTAAACAGTGTGGGACAGTGGACTGTGACAGGGACCGGTTAAAAATCCTAGTAAAAATTCCAGCCAGCTGGTACGCACAGTCCTTCAGCACACGCCCGGAGACACTGTCAGGTCCAGTGGCCTTCCTCGGATTGACCGCTCCCAGGACTCTCCTCACCTCATACTCCTTGACAATGAGGCTTGGGCTACTGGGAGCTGTGGACTCCGTTGTTGTTTCTATCTCTGGAGGCTCCACCTCAAAACGAGCAAAGAAAATATTCAGGTCCTCTACCAGCGAGGGGCTCCCTGCAGCCGCTCTAGGGTTGGCTCTGAAATTAGTGAGCTGCTGCACCCCTCCCACACCTGTCTGCTGTTATTACTATCCAGGTGGTCCTCAATCCTCCTCCTGTATTCCCTTTTGGCCTTCCTGATGCCTCTTTTCAGGTTAGCCCGGGCTAAGCTATAGTGAGCCGTGTCGCCTAACCTGAAGGCAGCTCTCCTCTCCCTCAACAGTTTCTGGACCTCCCGGGTCATCCAGGGCTTTCTGTTAGGATAAATCCTGATGTCTTTTTCAACTGTGACAGCGTCCATGCAGGTTTTAATATAACACAGCACACTATCCGTAAATATGTCCAGGTCTGCGTGTTCAAAAATGTCCCAATTTGTCCTATTGAAGCAGTCCTGCAGCTGCTGAGTTGCACCATCGGGCCATGTTTTAACTGTTTTTGTAATAATAGGAGCAGTTTTCCTGAGCGGTACATATGCTGGGATTACACGCAGGGACATGTGGTCAGACTGGCCCAGATGTGGAAGTGGGATGACCCTAAAGCCCTGCTTGACGTTGGAATACAGTTTATCAAGTGTATTTGCTCCCCTAGTAGCACAATTAACATGCTGATGGAGCTTGGGGAGCACCTTTTTCAAGTCCACATGATTAAAATCCCCTGCTACAATATGCACAGCCTCAGGATGTAAACTCTGCTGTTTGCTCAGACTGTCATATAAATATCCATTAGCCGCATTAGCACTAGCATCAGGTGAAATGTATACAGCGGTTACCATGACGACGGTGAATTCTCTCGTTAAATAGAAGGGTCTACATTTTACAGTCACATATTCCAAGTCTGAGGAGCAGTGACTGTCTACAATCGCCGTGTCTGTGCACCAGCTGTTGTTAATGTACATGCAGAGCCCACCTCCTCTAGTCTTCCCGGAGTCCCTCGTTCTGTCATGCCGCTGTACGGTATAGCCTGCTAGCTCGATAGCATTGTCCGGGATGGATGGTTGAAGCCAAGTCTCGGTGATCAGCAGAATGCAGCTATTCCTTATCGGTTTCGTTGTTATCTGCAGCCTCAGCTCATCCATCTTGTTCAGGAGTGCTCTGACGTTTGAGATGAAGAGACTCGGTAGCGGTGGTCTGTGTGGCTGCCGCCGTAGTCTAGCTAGCGCCCCGGCCTGGCATCCCCGCTTCTGTCTCCTCTCTCTCCGCCGCCGCCGCCGCCTCCTCTCTGGGATGGTAGTCCACCGAGCGCCCGGTCCCCTCACTATAAACGCCGGTATGTCATGCAATCAAACAAACTTGGCTGTAACATTCTGCTTGCATGAAACTCCAATCGTAAGGAGCTCATGCCGGCTGTAGTTGTTTTTAGCCGATGAGGGTGTACACTGATCCAACAAAAACACGCATACAAACACACACCAACTGAGAGAGCATACAGCCGCTGCAACTGTGTGCGCCGCCATTTTATGATAGGCCCGGCTCCCGTAACGGGAAACCCGATGCTCTTTCCAGACAGTTCAGTCAGGACGTGGCTGACCCCCCTTCCCACCCCCAGTCCATTCTCCCGCCTTCGTGCGTCCTGGGAGCCCTCACCTGGGAGATTGAGAAGCGAGTCCGCCAGGCCCAGTCCTCAGAGCCCATACCAGCGGGATGCCCCGCCAACCACCTGTATGTCCCAGCTGCTCTTTGTAGCGAAGTCATCCAGTGGGGGCACACTGAGTGTTTTGCCTGTCACCCGGGGGTGATACGGACCATTGACATCATCAGGCGAGCGTTTTGGTGGCCTACGTTACATCGGGACGTGCAGGAATATGTCAAAGCCTGTCAGACGTGTGCTCGGAACAAGTCGTCCTCCACCCCCCCACCCCTGCTGGTCTTCTTCACCCCCTCCCCATTCCCAGTCGGCCTTGGTCCCACATTGCCATGGATTTTGTCACTGGTCTTCCCCCCTCCCATGGCAACAACGTAATTTTGACCATCGTGGACAGGTTCTCCAAGGCCGTACACCTGGTCCCCCTTCCCAAGCTGCCGTCCGCTGCCAAGACAGCAGAGCTCCTCTCTTATCACGTCGTCAGGCTACACGGCATTCCTACGGACATTGTGTCTGACCGGGGTCCACAGTTTACTTCACGGGTCTGGAAGTCCTTCTGTCATTGCCTTAGTACCACCGTTAGCCTCACCTCCGGTTACCATCCTCAGAGCAATGGGCAGGCTGAGCGTGCCAATCAGTCCCTGGAGGCCGCCTTTCGTTGTGTGGCAGCCGAAGACCCCGCTTCGTGAAGCTTCCATTGTCATGGGGTGGTCCTCGCGGACCACTATTGAGACACTATAGGCAGCCGTTGAGTTTGCATATTTATTAATAGACTGAGATGACAAAATAATAAGCCATGTGGGGCAAAACACAAATAAATGCTACAGCAAAGACACATTAACAATACACTCAGGATAATGGGAGTAAACTTACAGAGAATAAGGAGAACACGAGCGTGACTGGAGCCGGGGACTAGGGACTCCAGCCAAACGTTGGGGAGACCAGCATTATAGTTAATAATAAATATATATGTAACCCAGCTGAGAAAATGACCCTTTTTCTCAGATTTCATTTGTATTAATGAAAGTGTGTGATTTTATTTTGAAAACCGACTATCTTGGGGAAGAGGAAGTGCGATCCTCATCATTCAACTTTTGAATTTCCGTTTCATGGTCACGTTGGGTGATTTGGGTCTTTCCATTCGTTAAGAGCGATATTAGCCCCGCCTTCCGAGCAAAGTGCTGAGGCACTCTGCTAGAATTCAGTCTTTCATGATATGAGCGCGGACGAGAGAGGTTGTGAAGCGGTCTGATTCACACAGATACCTCTTCTTGGTGAGTTTCATTCAGAAAGATGCTATAAATGGATCTAAACACTCTCCAAACGCTAATTTGCAACCTTTATTATCCTAAGTTGACGGGAGCACGAGCATGAGGGGCATTGTGGCTGTGTCCTTTGCTGTATTCACACTGAAACCTCATCTTGGTGAGTCAGCTACATGCTAATGTTACGCTAATGTTAGTGCTATGCTAATGCTAATCGCGAGTGGATTTTTTCCTGTTTAAAAGCAATGGAAAAGGCTGTCTTTGTGTCTGCATGGTTTTCCTAAATGTGATTTAAGTTCCCAACAGTATGCTGAAGTACTTTTTGTTCATATGCACTATTTCTGTCAAATGAAATGTGAAGGTTGATGCTAAAAGCACATGGTGTTGGTCTACTATGTAAATCCATAGGTTATGCTAAACCCAGTAGCTCAGACAGGGTTTTACTGATTTTAAAAGGGAATATTGGAAGTAATAGGACAGTATATTCCCTGGTTATGTGATAGATTAATTGTATTTCATTTCATGATTTACAAAGACAAGGTTAAAAGGGATTAATCATAATTTCATGGTTAAATGATGTAGAGATGAACAGAGGGATTCATTTAATTGGTTACATGAAAAAAAGGGTATTTCATGTGCTACCAGAGAGATTGTGAGAAAAAAGGCCACATGCATGTAAGATGTGAAATGTAAGATATTACTATTTTGCTGGATTGTGATAATAGTAATATGAGAGAAGAATTTAAACACTACGCTATGGTGTTTTATAAGAAGGGATTGGAAGACGAATTACTCTAGCTGTAAACAATAATACCATTATTATCGTGCAGGCTAGGTTTTTTTAGGTTGCCGACCAAAAACCTTCTGGATCCTGGATTTTCTCCGAATGGAGATGGCGAGCCTGACCTGAGACTGAACCGAGATTGATCTGAGATCTAACCAAGATCTCGACTGAAGAGCACCCTTCCTCTCTCCAGTGCCCAGGATTTAAAGTGGTAACAACCCAAGTCGCTGCTTTAAAAGAGGAAAAGAAACCTGAGTCTGGAGTTACAAGATATCTTGACTGGTCAAACGACTAACCCGAAAGGACAAACAAACACTGAGCTCAGTAGGACATTTTGGGGGTTTTATTTCATGTCGGTCGTTGTTATATTTGTATATTTGTACATTGTTTGTATATTTTGCTCCTTTTATCTTTATTAATAACAGATATGAATTGCTCATTTCTTGCCTCCAGCTATTTCATTCCACACTCACTCTAATTCCCTATTGTAACCCTTACGAACCTAGCAACTGGTCTACACTTAATTATTTCCCTTACCTAATTAACATAAGGCAAGGGTTACAATAAGAAGTGGCGAGCCCAGCCAGGAGCCTTTTTTTTTCTCTCCCTTACGTTATTTCAAGCCTATAACGTACCCAAAATGGATATTGTTGAGCGTGAATCTGTGAAAATTCCAAATGCAGTGACAGTGAGTGAAATCGCTGGGGATGAGCAACTTGATGAGATGATCAAGTTACATCTCCCTGATATTAAAAACCTAGCGAAGATGAGTGGCAGAGATTTTGCAGATGTCCTGAAAGACATGATGTCACAGATTTCTGAGTCAAATCATGCTGCGAGCACCCCAGCTCGAAGTATGCCCACCACTCCTGCACATGATTCAAATCCCCCAGAAGTGCAACGTGTGGTAGTCGAGCACATTGTAAAAAGGGAGGATTTTTCCGTGCAGCCGTTTTCACAAAAGCTTGGAGCTTTTTCTGGCAAAGACCTCCAACCAACTCATGAGCTAGATTATGCTACTTGGCGCTCCAGTGTAGAATTAATCTTGACTGATCCTGCTCTGTCCAAATTGCAACAATCCCGAAAGATCTTTGAGTCTCTTTTACCCCCAGCAGCTGATGTAGTCAAGTACTTGAACCCCAACAGCTCACCATCAGAATATCTTCAGCTGTTAGATTCTGCTTATGGTACGGTTCAAGATGGCGGAGAGCTTTACGCCAAGTTTATTGACACCTTCCAAAACACAGGTGAGAAACCCTCATCATATCTACAACGTCTTCAAGTAGCTTTGACTCACACTGTGAAGCGTGGTGGTGCTTCAAGCCAGGATTTTGACAGGCTGCTTGTCACACAGTTTTGTCGAGGTTGTTGGGATGATTCCCTTTTAACTGCACTCCAGTTAAAACAAAAATGAACAAATCCCCCAACTTTTCCTGATTTGCTTCTCTTGCTACGTACTGAAGAAGACCAAAATGTTGCCAAAGCCTTGCAAATGAGACAACATTTGAGCAGTTCAAAACAAAAAGTGACATCCCACGTGCAAACTGTGCAATGTAGTTCAGATGAAAATGAGGACAGAATCACGGTAAACTCAATTCAAGAACTCTCAAAACAAGTTGCAGAAATTCAAAATCAACTAGCAAAACTAACTGCAAAGCCAAAAGCCCAAAACTCAAAAAGTACACCCAGTACAAAGCCAAAAGAGAAACGAAAGCCGAATAAAGTGACAAAGGAACCCACAGAACAAACGGTCAGAACTCGAAGTACCCTACCCAAACAGTGGTACTGTTTCCAATGTGGAGAGGATGGCCACATCAAGCCGAGCTGCGAAAACGAACCAAACCCAGCTTTAGTTACCGAAAAGCATAAGCTGTTTAAAGAGAAACAAAAGAGATGGGGGTCTGAAAATCTCGCAGCTAATAAAGACCAGTTAAACTAGGAACAGTCTCTACTACGGGGCAAATGGAGACTGTAGCCAGACACTCACGTCCCCCTAAGTACAAGCAACGCGCTAGCCTTAAGCAATCTGTTACTAACCCACCTAAGTATAGCCTACCAAAAGGGTTAGTTGGCTCCAAATGCACAGCTGTAGTTAACATTTCTGATGTTAATGTGCATTGCCTTCTTGACTCAGGGTCACAAGTGACTACAGTCACCAAGTCGTTTTACAAACAGAACTTTCCCGATCAAAGTCTTAAACCACTCTATGACCTTTTAGAAGTAGAGGGCGCTGCAGGCCAGCTCGTTCCCTATTTAGGTTATATAGAGATGTGTATCACCTTTCCAAAAGACTTCTTACGCACAGAGATTGACATACCAACCTTAGCTCTCGTTGTTCCAGATGCCAATCCTAATAGTCAGACACCAGTGTTAGTGGGAACAAACACACTTGATGTTCTTTATGGAAAGTATTTAGACATGAAGACTCCTGATTACTTACTTAGCTCTTACGGTTTTAGGACACTGTTGAAAACCCTCGAACTAAGACATACAAAGAACAAAGATGGGAACATTGGATTAGTTACCTTGTCAAGCAAAGCCCCAGCTGTAGTCCCAGCAGGTAAAACTGTAGTTTTAGAGGGGTCTGCCAACGTTCACTGTACCTCAGACACCTGTGCTATAGTGGAACACCCCTCTCAGTCTTCCTTGCCGGGTGGCCTTTGTGTTAAAACATGCCTGATAACACTTCCTTCCCGAGCTCCACACAAAGTGCCTGTAATGATTACGAACGAAACAGAGCAAGATGTCACAATGCCATCCACGTGTGTCATAGCAGAACTGGGAGCTTTCCATTGTATCCTGTCCCAGCACAATGTCGTCAGTGCAAATGAGTCGGCCGCAAACAAGACACAACTGAGTTTCAACTTTGGTGATTCACCGATTCCACAGGAGTGGAAAGAGCGAATAACTAAACAACTAAATGACATCCCGGAAGTATTCGCTTTCCATGATTTGGACTTTGGGTGTACAAGCAAAGTGAAACACTCCATCAGTCTTCATGATCTGACTCCCTTTAAGCACCGTGCATGCCCTATACATCCCCAAGACCTTGAGGCAGTGCGTAAACACCTTCAAGAGCTGCTCGCTGCAGGTGTGATAAGAGTCCCAGTCTCCCTACTCGTCCCCCATTGTTGTGGTGAGGAAACGAAACAATGATGTGCGTCTATGTATAGACTTTCGCAAACTCAATTTGTAAACAAGAAAGGACTCTTACGCTCTCCCAAATCTAGAGGAGACGTTCTCGGCGCTCACAGGATCCAAGTGGTTTACAGTCCTCAATCTTAAGTCTGGATATTACCAGATTGAGGTAGAAGAAGCAGACAAAGAAAAGACTGCTTTTGTAACATGCCTTGGATTCTGGGAGTTCAACCGCATGCCGCAGGGCATAACCAACGCCCCAAGCACCTTTCAGCGGCTCATGGAGCGCTGCGTCAGTGACATGAACTTAAATGAGGTGCTAGTCTTTCTAGATGATCTCATCATCTTTTCAAATAGTTTGGAAGAACATGAACGGCGACTCATGCGGGTACTCCATTGTCTTAAAGAGTACGGGCTAAAGTTATCGCCAGAAAAATGTAAATTTTTTCAAACAACAGTCCGGTACCTAGGTCATGTAGTCTCCGAAAGCGGTGTTGAGACAGATCCCGAAAAGATTCAGGCCCTTAAGATTTGGCCACGGCCTAAGAATCTCACGGAACTGAGATCCTTTTTAGGGTTCTCAAGGTACTACAGATGCTTCATTGAAGGGTACTCGTCTATAGTACGCCCTCTTAACGACCTCATACGCGGTTACCCGCCACTCAACAAAAAGTCAAAATCCAGAGTCACTGGCCAAACCTACTTTGATCCCAAACTGCCATTTGAGAGTCGATGGACCACAGACTGTCAAGAAGCTTTCGACTCCATCATCGAAAAGTTAACATCAGCTCCTATCTTAGGCTTTGCAGACCCGAAGCTGCCTTACGTACTCCATACTGATGCTAGTACCACTGGCTTAGGAGCAGCACTCTATCAGGAGCAGGACGGTCAGCTTAGGGCCATAGCTTTTTCCAGTCGTGGGTTATCAAGGAGCGAAGCACGTTATCCAGCTCACAAGCTAGAGTTCTTAGCTCTAAAATGGTCAGTAACTGAAAAGTTTCACGACTATTTTTATGGCGGTCAGTTCACGGTACTTACAGATAGTAACCCACTCACCTACATATTGACCTCTGCTAAATTAGATGCCACAAGCTACAGGTGGCTTGCAGCTTTGTCTAACTACAACTTTAAGTTACAGTATAGAGCAGGCAAGAAAAACCTAGATTCAGATGGGTTGTCTAGACGTCCTCATGGTGAGCTCGTTGACGATGTCCAGTCCAGGAAAGAGCAGGAGCATGTAAGCCGCTTTGTAGAGCGCCACCTAGCTGACAGTGACACCACAGAGATTGTAAATGATGAAGCTGTTCAAGCCATTTGTCAAAACCACCTTGTTAAAATTCGTGATGACAATCAGGATAGTGGTGTTACACTTGTGGAGTCACTTACCATCTCAGCTGACGCAATCCCAGACTTGTATGTCTTGGAGCAAGACAATGGCTTACCCACTATCCTTGTCTTGTCTCAAACAGAAATCAAAGACAAACAAAGAGCGGACTCGACACTCAGACAAGTTATTGAACAAATCGAACGTGGCCAGACACCCCCACCGACTGCTAGAGAAGAACTCCCAGATCTCCCTCTTTTACTCAGAGAACTCCATAGGTTGGAGATGTACAATAAAGTGTTGTACAGAAAAAGACAAATTGGAGACTAAGTGACCCACCAGCTCGTTCTTCCCGAGGAGCTCAGAGCTCCCGTACTCCAAAGTCTGCACAATGACATGGGCCACTTAGGTATTGACAGAACCCTTGATCTGGTCCGAACACGATTCTATTGGCCACGTATGGCAACAGATGTCGAGCAAAAGGTAAAAACATGTGATCGGTGCATACGAAGGAAGAGTCCTCCTGAAAAAGCGGCTAGCCTGGTCAACATAACCACCACACGACCTTTAGAGCTAGTCTGCATGGACTTCCTCAGTCTGGAACCAGACAGTAGCAATACCAGCAATATTCTCGTAATAACTGATCATTTTACTAAATTTGCCCTTGCGTTGCCTACCTCAAATCAAAGGTCCAAAATGGTTGCCAGGTGCTTGTGGGATCAATTCATCGTTCACTACGGTATACCTGAGCGCCTGCACAGCGATCAGGGTCCTGATTTTGAGGCAAAACTAATAAAAGACCTTTGTGAGATCTCGGGCATAAAGAAAATAAGAACAACCCCATACCACCCCAGGGGTAACCCTACTGAAACATTCAACCGAACGCTACTGAGTATGTTAGGAATGCTTGAGCCCAAACAAAAGTCCCACTGGAAAGACTATGTTATGCCGTTAGTACATGCATACAACTGCACACGCAGTGATGTAACCGGGTTTACTCCCTACAAATTAATGTTTGGTAGAAAACCCAGGTTGGCAGTTGATCTAGCGTTCGGACTTCCTCTCAACAAAGATCAGAAAGTTACTCACTTGCAATACATTGAAAATCTCAAGAAAAGGCTCGAAGAAAGCTACAAGTTAGCTTCACAAAATGCACAGAAGATTGCAGACAAGAACAGGGCCAGGTTTGACCGCAAAATCACTGTTTCTGAACTTGAACCTGGGGATAGGGTTTTAGTTAGAAATGTGAGACTGCGTGGAAAAAATAAGCTTGCTGATAAATGGGAGGCCGATATTCATGTGGTAGTCAAACGTGCAGGTAATTTACCCGTTTACACGGTTAAGCCCGAGTCAAAGCAAGGTCCCTCAAGAACTTTACACAGAGACCTTTTGCTTCCCTGCAGTTTCCTCCCTGTTGCCACAGCAGAAACACCTGAACCAGAGCCTATTCACCGCCCTAAGACACGCCAAACAACTGTTGCAGAGAACAATGATCACGAAGAGTTAACCGAAATTGAAAATGAATTTTTGATTCCGTGGGTTGAGGATTCCCCATGTGGAGAGATAACCAGATTTACTACTGTACATGATTATCCAAAACCTTTGCAAACACCGGAAATGACAAACCCACCTGGTTGTGATTTACCTGAGACCACTGCCAATGCAGAACCGGATAGGGAGCATAATGCAATTGAGATTGAACCTTCCTATAATTCGCCTGTGGAAAATGAAACAGCAACAATACTAGAGGAACCTTCTGACAATTCAGTCGAGGAGCAAGAACACCAATCGAATGATTTGCCTGATGAAATGGACAAAAATGATCACATTGCAATTCAACCAATACGACGATCTGAAAGAATCAGACAACTCCCAAAAAGACTAGAGTATCCTGAATTAGGAAATCCTCTAGTGACTGTTGTTAAGTCCCTTTTCCAAGGTTTGAATACAGCTTTCTCAGAGTTTCTAAATACTGACAATGGACAGTCTTGGTTACACATGCAACGGGACGTGTATGATATTTAGCGGAGGAGTGTGTAACCCAGCTGAGAAAATGACCCTTTTTCTCAGATTTCATTTGTATTAATGAAAGTGTGTGATTTTATTTTGAAAACCGACTATCTTGGGGAAGAGGAGGTGCGATCCTCGTCATCCAACTTTTGAATTTCTGTTTCATGGTCACGTTGGGTGATCTGGGTCTTTCCATTCGTTAAGAGCGATATTAGCCCCGCCTTCCGAGCAAAGTGCTGAGGCGCTCTGCTGGAATTCAGTCTTTCACGATATGAGAGCGGACGAGAGAGGTTGTAAAGCGGTCTGATTCACACAGATACCTCTTCTTGGTGAGTTTCATTCAGAAAGATGCTATAAATGGATCTAAACACTCTCCAAACGCTAATTTGCAACCTTTATTATCCTAAGTTGACGGGAGCACGAGCGTGAGGGGCATTGTGGCTGTGTCCTTTGCTGTATTCACACTGAAACCTCATCTTGGTGAGTCAGATACATGCTAATGTTATGCTAATGTTAGCGCTATGCTAATGCTAATCGCAAGTGGATTTTTTCCTGTTTAAAAGCAATGGAAAAGGCTGTCTTTGTGTCTGTATGGTTTTCCTAAATGTGATTTAAGTTCCCAACAGTATGCTGAAGTACTTTTAGTTCATTTGCACTATTTCTGTCAAATGAAATGTGTAGGTTGATGCTAAAAGCACATGGTGTTGGTCTACTATGTAAATCCATAGGTTATGCTAAACCCAGTAGCTCAGGCAGGGTTTTACTGATTTTAAAAGGGAATATTGGAAGTAGTAGGACGGTATATTCCCAGGTTATGTGATAGATTAATTGTATTTCATTTCATTATTTACAAAGACAAGGTTAAAAGGGATTAATCATAATTTCATGGTTAAATGATGTAGAGATGAACAGAGGGATTCATTTAATTGGTTACATGAAAAAAAGGGCATTTCATGTGCTACCAGAGAGATTGTGAGAAAAAAAGGACACATGCATGTAAGACGTGAAATATAAGATATTACTATATTGCTGGATTGTGATAATAGTAATATGAGAGAAGAATTTAAACACTAAGCTATGGTGTTATATAAGAAGGGATTGGAAGACGAATTACTCTAGCTGTAAACAATAATACCATTGTTGTCGTGCAGGCTAGGTTTTTTTTGGTTGCCGACCAAAAACCTTCTGGATCCTGGATTTTCTCTGAATGGAGATGGCGAGCCTGACCTGAGACTGAACTGAGATTGATCTGAGATCTAACCAAGATCTCGATTGAAGAGCACCCTTCCTCTCTCCAGTGCCCAGGATTTAAAGTGGTAACAACCCAAGTCGCCGCTTTAAAAGAGGAAAGAAACCTGAGTCTGGAGTTACAAGATATCTTGACTGGTCAAACGACTAACCCGAAAGGACAAACAAACACTGAGCTCAGTAGGACATTTTTGGGGTTTTATTTCATGCCGGCCGTTGTTATATTTGTATATTTGTGCATTGTTTGTATATTTTGCTCCTTTTATCTTTATTAATAACAGATATGAATTGCTCATTTCTTGCCTCCAGCTATTTCATTCCACACTCACTCTAATTCCCTGTTGTAACCCTTACGAACCTAGCAACTGGTCTACACTTGTCACGCCGCGCCATTCATCAGCGGCGCCACCTGCTCACGCACCTGCTACTCGTCAGCGGCGAAGGATAAAAGCCGCCTCGCCCTGAGCGTCGGCCTGAAGCCGTAGACTTCATTTCCTTTGTATGGACTTCTACCACATTCTCTTCAGCATCCTCATCTCCGGTAAGAAGTTCACTTACCTCATCTCTCCAGTCTGCTCCCCTGTGCACAGGTGGATTCCTCGGCGGCGGACAATCCCGTCCCTCGTCTCTCCTCGCTGCTGCACCGAGCCCTGCAGGTGGCTGTCTCCCGGGCTTCCATCCTTGAAGCGCCAGTCATCTGCCCAAACAAGTAAGCTTCTCTCCCTCGCCTATTCTCCTCCCGTGTTGGTGTGTGCTCATCACCCTGTGTCTGATTTCTCCCATAGGGTTGCCGGCTGAACGGTCTCCTGCCTCTGGGTCCGAAGCAGACGCCACCACCAACACATTAACATTCCGCAGACACGCACCCAAACATCCCTGTTGTTAATAAACAGTTTGAACTACTCTGAGCCTGTGTGTGTGCGTCTCCTGAGCCGAACGTTATGTCAACACTTAATTATTTCCCTTGCCTAATTAACATAAGGCAAGGGTTACATGTATATATATATATATATATATATATATATATATATATATATATATATATATATATATATATGGCCCTCTGATTCTACACTTGGGGTGTGTGTGATTAACACTGTAGATAGGTAAAACACAATCTCGTTCTACTGTACATGATTGGTTGTACAGTTGAATGACAAAGGGTGATTTAATTTTAATTTTAATTTAATTTAATTATATGTGTGTGAGGTCGCAGCCCTGAGTAACCTCAGCTGCTTCCTTAAATAGGGCTTAGAGGATTAACAGATGATTAGGGCGTCATCAGTGGAATGACAATCAGCTGTCACCACGCAACTCGGCTTTGACAGCCGGAAGTCCCGCAGAGATGCTGTCAGAGTAAGACCCCAGGAAGGTCATAAGGAAAGCTAACACAGAACGGGAGGAAAATACTGCATGACCCGAGCGCGGACAATATCAGCGCTCAGACCATGACAGTACTCCCCGCCGAACGGCGTACTCTGGGCGCAGCATAACACCCAAGCCTCCCCCCCATCCAGAAGGCTACGAAGGCCACTCAGGGTGGGTGGTGGGGGGAAAAAAAGGCTAGGAGGGCAAGAACCAGAAAAAAAAAAAAAAATTATATATATATATATATATATATATATATATATATATCAAGGGCGAGTATAGAAAAAATAATATGGTGCAACAAAGAGCATGGGAAAAAAAAACAAGCAAAACCACAAATATACTCCATAATCTCTCACCTCACCATCGCCTTTCACCCGACACGGGTATATCCACAGTTCCTTCCTTGCTCCTCTCCGCTCTGCGTCGAGCCCGTCTTTTCTCGTGAGCCATCACTCTCTTTGTATCATGCGCCCTGCAAACTTTCCTCGTGAGGTTCTTCCATTCCGCTCTATCATGTACTACCAATTGCCATTGATCTAAAACAGGGGTGTCAAACTCATTCCATGGAGGGCCAAGACCCTGCAGGTTTTACTTCCACCCAGTCTCTTCAGCAGGTGTTTTCACTGATCAGCAATCAGTAGGACGAAATTCAGAGAAATCACCTGTTGAAGACACTGGGTGGAGGTAAAACCTGCAGGGTCTTGGCCCTCCATTGAATGAGTTTGACACCTGTGATCTAAAACATCGGCACACTTCAATGCATTTTTGCATGTGTCCTTAAAACGAAGTTTGGATCGACCTACTTTGCGAGAACTATGAGCCAGCTCACAATACAGGAGTTCCTTCACCGGCCTATCATCATTCATTCGACAGACATGACCTAACCAGCACAGGCGACTCATTACAAGCTTGATCTCGATGTCTTTGACATGTGCCCGCCGCAGCACCTCCTCATTGCTGATGAAATTGTCCCACTTGATGTTTAGTATCAGGCGAAGGTGACGCTGTTGGATTATGCGAAGCTGCCTGACTTTGTGCTGGTAAAGGGTCCAGGTTTCGCTGCCATACATCAGGAGGAGCATAAGGCACTGATTGTAGACTGCGACTTTGGTAGAGACTGTGAAGTCATGCGAATCAAACACCCTCTTGCGCAGACGGCCAAAAGCACACGATGCTGCTTGGATGCGAGATGCAAGTTCCCCCTTCATAGAGCAGTCACTACTGACATAACTGCCGAGATACTTGAAGCGAGTAACGTTGGCCAATTTGATGTCATCATTAAAGAACTCAGCTGTATTGCCAATACACATGGTCTCTGTTTTGACTGTGTTGATGCAGAGACCCATTCTCTTAGCGACCTCATTGTAGGAGGATAATAACGTCTGCAGGCCCTCTGGTGTATCACTGAAGATTGCGATATCGTCAGCATACTGAGCTTCTCTAATATATTCTGTGAGGACTCTGGATTTCGCTTTTAATCTGTGGAGGTCAAAAAGATCGCCATCGTAACGCAGTCTGATCTGTACGCTGCAGGTGTGCTTGATTTCTTTGAAAGCGAGCCAAAGTAGGACTGCTGCGTACATGCCAAAGAGTGTTGGAGCTAGTTTACACCCCTGCTTGACCCCGCTGTTGTATTCAAGGGATTGGGTGAGTTCGCCATTGATAGCAAGTCGGGCGTGCACGTCCATGTATAGTCTCTTGATGATTCTTACAGGGAATATAAGATATACCTGCGCTTATATAATTAAATATACCTGCACTTCCAGAGCTCCGCCGTCATGGCTCTGCAGGAGGCCAGCGAGGCCTGCCTGGTGGGTCTCTTCGAGGACACCAACCTGTGCGCCATCCACGCCAAGAGGGTCACCATCATGCCCAAAGACATCCAGCTGGCCCACCGCACCCGCGGAGGGAGAGAGAGCTTAGACTTTCTGCTGCACATCCACCAACCATAATGCTCCGCACTGTGTGTCTATATATTTATAGTAATATGTACATATGTATACTAGCTGTTCTTGTTTTTTTTCTTGCCTTCTGATTGTTGCTCTGAGTGTTGCTATCCCTGTGCTGTTGCAATCCTGGAATTTCCCCATTGTGGGACTAATAAAGGCTTATCTTATCTTATCTTATCTTATCTTATAAACTTTGGAGGACAGCCAAGTTTGCCAAGGATGATGAAGAGGAGCTCGCGATTGACCATGTCAAACACCTTCACAAAATCCACAAAGGCTATATACAAACATCTGCGCTGCTCTCTTGTTTTTTCCATCAGCTGGCGAAGGGTGAAAATCCCATCTATTGTACTTCTACCGTTTCGATACCCTGACTGCGACTGGGGGTAGATATATTCTGCTAACAGGTGAAGCCTCTGCAAGATAATGCCCGCGAAGACTTTACCGACAGCACTGAGCAGTGAGATTCCTCTGTAATTGCCACAGAGGCTTCTGTCACCTTTTTTGAACAGAATTGTGATGATGGCGTCTATCCAGTCGGTTGGGATAATCTCTGTAGTTCAGCAGATGTTGAATAGGTCAAGTAGGAAAGCTCTTAAGCGACGTCCTCCATGCACAAGTACTTCAGGTAGAATACCGTCTGGACCTGGGCTCTTTCCTAATCGGGTGTTTCTAAGGGCTTGGTCAAGTTCTTGGTCTTCAATTGGAAGGCTCATTGATTCGATAACTGGAATCTGGTCTATGTCATCGATGATACTCAAGTAAACATCCGTTGGTTGGTTTAATAAGTCGCTGAAGTGTTCAACCCATCTGTCCTTTATCTTGTCAGGAGCAGTCAGGAGCTCACCATCTTTGGACTTCACAGGATGGGTGCTTCTGGATCTAGGGCCATAGACGGCATTGAGGGTAGCATAAAACTCTCTGTGGTTCTTCTGAGAGTGCCGCTCTACCTCCTCAGCTCAGCGCCGAAACCAGTCATTCTTTAGCTCTCTGATCCGCCTTCTCAGAACATGCCTGTCCAAGTTCTTGTCTTGAAGCAGCTTTTGAATTTCTTGGTCCTGATCATCAAACCAGTCATTCTGCACTTGTTTCTTTTTGCCGAAGACATGGGTGGCAGCATTCTGGAGAATGATTCTGAGTTCATCAAAGTCCGTCTTACAGGTAGACAACTTTTCGTCTAGGAAGAGCTCCAGTAATGCTTTTTTGTCATCATCCAAATGTGTGTCTAGCTTCTTGGGAGGCCTTGTAACACTCTTCTTGTTTTTAATAAAGAACAGGCACTTGGATACCAGGAGCTTATGATTGGTGAAGCAGTTTGCAGCTCTATTGACTCGTGTCACTGTGACATATGGTTTTGCGGCCTTATTGGATAGTACATGGTCGATTTGGTGCCAGTGCTTTGAACGTAGGTGTTGCCATGTGTTCTTTAAGGTGTTTTTCTGTTGGAACATAGTACCCATGACACTGAGCTGGAATCTGGTGGAGAATTCTAAGAGCATAAACCCGTTGGAGTTCATTTTACCAACGCCATGTTTTCCAATTACATTTGGCCACGATTTCCAGTCCTTGCCCACTCGAGCATTAAAGTCGCCCAGGATGATGATGATGTCCATCTCGGCGGCAGATGTGCAGCTGCCAAGCTTTTCATAGAACTGCTCTTTTTCTTCCTGAGATCTTTGCATGGTCGGCCCATATACACTAATGAGAGTTAGATTGTTTCCTCCCTTTAGCTGTATGTGCATTGACATGAGCCTGTCACTGATTGGTGTAGGGGTGATACCTTGAGCAGCTAGCTTGTTGGAGATAGCAAAGCTAACGCCAGCTGTTCTCTCTTCTCCTCCATTCCAGAAGATTGTGTGACTCATCTCAACTACATTTCCGGTGCCAGCTCGCCGAACTTCGCTTAGGGCTCAGATGTCAATGGTCGCTTTCTCTAGCTCACGACAGATAAGGGCTGTTGCTCTTTCAGGTCTGATTGAAGACTCATTGTCATTGGTTGTACGGACATTCCAAGCACCGAGATTGAGGCATTGTTTGCATGAGTTCGAAACAGAAGGCCAATGGTGTTGTTCGTCGGTTACCCCGGACGCGGTAGCAGTATATGGACTTTGTCCACTTGTCGCCACTGCCATATTGAGTGGCGCATTGGTTCCCCCGTATGCGGTAGCCATATCTTCTCTCCTTAACTGTACTTCCATTGAAAACTGTGGGGCTGCACCTATGGTGATGACGACACTGCTTGGCGCATAGGCAGTGTCCCTTGGCGAGGTACTCTGTTGGTCAACAACACAGCAAAGCTGAGATGGTCGCAGAGAGACTTGTTGCATTTTGCCGTAACTGAAGCCGAGTAGACAGTCAGAGACGCCTGCTGCAGCTGAAGCCAAGTTGACATTCAGAAGCGCCAATGATGTAGTGCCGGAGATGCCATCGAGTTGATGACATAACTGCCGTGCCGTGACACTGGCAAGGGAGGCTACTGGTGTACTAGCACTTGCCCGAGGTGCGCACCCAAGGCTAGTGGAGGGAAGTAGGCACCTCACTGCTCCATTCTACACCGGCTCCGAGCAAAGCTCCAAGCAGAGTCAAGCCACTGCCCACACTCCATAATACTCAGGTGAAAATACAGAGACAGAAAAATGGAAGCAATAACACAGTGAAACTAAGCATATAGACCATGATTTACAGGCAACGGCAACAACAGAGCCTCTCTCAACCAAGAGGAGGAAGAAAAAAAAAACTCTCAAAAAACAGAAAAACAGGCACAAACACAACGTACCCTAATAATACCAGGAAAAAGGGGGAAAGAAAAAACACGCTAAAGAGCGGCTATATATACACAGTTCCAAGTAGTCCAAACGACAAAACACAAGAGCATCCCTAAAATTACAGAGAAGAGGAAAAACAAAAACACAGGGATGACGGCAGGCAGAGCACAATGAAACAACAACAACAAAAAAAAAAACAATTAGTTCAGGAGGTCTACCTGTGTCCAGCGTTCAGATCGCTGGCAGGGGAAAAAGGATGAGTTCGGGCGGTCTGCCCCAGTCCCAGGCCCGGAGAAGCAGTACCTCTGGCGTCCGGACCAGGTCGCCAAACAATGAGTCCAGTTTGTCGGGTGGCCGACCCAGAACGCCAAACCGGCGAAGCAGTTTCCCAGGCGGCCGACTTGCATCATCAAGCCACTAGGACCGCAGGGGAGAACTCGGAGGTGGCCCCCCTATCGCGAGGAATAGCGAAGGAGAGCCGAGCCGAACACGGGGAATCCCCGCGGCTCCCGATGGAGGGAAAAAGGAAACGGAGAAAAGATCAGGGACCAGTCTGGTATCGATCGACGGAGGATCTGCAGCTCCTTCTCCGAACTCCACACGGACTGACGCTGCGCTCTTGCCGGATCCCAAGTGGAACCGTGCAGCACCCACGACGGACCCCGACTGAGCCAGAACAGCATCCATGATGGACCCCGATTGGGTCCGCGTTGCACCCACGTCGGACCCCGATTGGGTCAAAGTAGCACCCACGACGGACCCCGACTGGGCCGGAACACTACCCACGATGGGCCCCGACTGGGCCGGCGCAGTACTAGGGATGACCTCCAGACAGGAACCCAGAACCTCCAAGGCAACAACCGGAGCAGGCTCGTCACCGGTGACCCTGGGAGAAGGCTCAGAAGAGAAAAGAAAACTGGGATCAGAATCACCGGCAGCGGCAGAGCCCAGTGAGACAAGCTCGGACGCAGTGGACGGCTGTGCCCGGCTTGTCTCCCCGAGAGACAGGCAAAAATGCTCCAGAATAGAAGAAAGGAAGACAAAATAGAGCACTTGCCTGATCTCGGGCTCAGCCGCAGCCCAGGACTTCGACGATCTGGGTTCAGCATGCTGAAGGTCCACCTCTGCTTCCCACTCGACTGCGGCAGGCTCCGCAGCCGGTATGATGGTGTCCACGGTCTGGGGATTCCCTGAGGCTGACTTCCATGCTGAAAGCCCACACGGCATGGTGGCAGGGGATCCGTGACCTGCCGGGTCGGACTGTTCCTCCGTGAAGACCCGGGGACGCTTACTCGTCAGTGCAAGCTCCAGTTTGCAGTCCACCCTCCTCCTCTGCTCGTGTCGTGGCTGCGGGGCTGGAACCAGGCTCTTCAGGGCCGCAGGCTCCCTCCTCGTCCGGCGGTGTAGTCCTGGCACCGGGGAACGCTCAGGGGAAGGAGACACAGAGGTAGCAGGTTCATAATTACTGGCTACAGCAGGTGGAGAAAGCTCAGGAGACTGTGAACCACGAACTCCACCCCCAGAAGTCAGACAAGGTAAATCACAATAAGGAGGAGAAGAATGAAATTGCACTTGCCTTTCCTCCAGAGGGCCGATGGTGCCTGCTGTAGCGGGCTTGGTTCTTCCCTTCCCTCGATGGATGGTGACAAAGGGTCCCCCGGGAAGATGAAGAGGAGCTGCTTGCACTGGATCAGGAGCAGGAGCAGCCGGAGGCGGACTCATGGAGCTCACAGCAGCTGGGGAGAGCATCGAGGAGGAGGAAGGAGCAGCAGAGGTGGTGCAGGGACGAGGAACATACAACTCGGAGGACACTGCTATCTTACCCCTCTGATGAGACGCAGAGGCTACAGCTGGCTGGGAGACAGAGTTCGTGCGGCTACCCGGAACTGGATCAGGACGGGGTTCTCGCTGAGGCTTGTTATGGGCGCGGCAACGACATTTACTGGCAGGGGGCAAGGTGGAGGGGAGGTCAGGGGAACCCCGCACCTGGGCTGGACGGGTGACAGAAGCTGAATCCCGAGGCAAGGAGCGGGGATGCCTCACCGTTAGCCTCCTGCCGGAGTTTCCTTCCAGTCCGTGGATCTCCTCCCTCGTCGGGACGGCCGTGTTCCGGGGAGGAGGTGAGGGTTCCTTGGCTGCCCTCTCTATCTGCTCACGTTGTGCAACAATCCACGTCACTCTCTCCCTCCCTTCTGGAAAGGAGGTTAGATGATATTTTAGCAATGTCCTCTGAGTGGGATCCAGGTGCTCGTATGCAGCGTAGGTGGGCATAAGGAGGCGAGCATCGGCCAGGTAGCCATCCACCTCCCACAACTACTCGGGGCAGAACCCACGTTTGAATGCAGACATACTGTCAAAAATTGGATCCTGGACTACCTCACTAACCAGCCACAGTTTGTGAGAACCCGGGATTGTGTGTCCGACACGATCATCGGCAGCATGGGGGCCCCCCAGGGAACGGTTTTGGCTCCCTTCCTGTTCACCCTTTATACTGCAGACTTCTCACACAACACAACACACAGCCATCTACAGAAGTTCTCTGACAACTCTGCGATCGTCGGCCTCATCTCCAATGGAGATGAAGCTGAGTACAGAGGACTTATCCAGGACTTTGTGGACTGGTGCCATCGGAACTGCCTCCAGATCAACGCGAGGGAAACTAAGGAGCTGGTGGTGGACTGCCGCAGGCAAGGACAACCCCTCACAGTACCAATAAACATTGAGGGAACAGACATTGAGATGGTGACATCCTACAAGTACCTGGGTGTTCATTTGAACAATAAACTAGACTGGTCACACAATACCAACGCACTCTACAAGAAGGGACAGCGCAGGCTGTTCCTACTGAGGAGGCTCAGGTCTTTTGGTGTACAAGGGGTGCTCTTGAAGACATTCTACGACACGGTGGTGGCATCAGCCATCACTTTTGGAGTGGTCTGCTGGAGCAACGGCATTACAGCAGCCGATAGGAAGAGACTGAACAAACTAATCAAGAAAACTAGCTCTGTCCTGGGGCAACGCCTTGACCCAGTGGAGGAGATAGGAGAGAGAAGGATGGTGGCTAAATTGTCATCTCTGCTGGAGTCCCGAGTCCCACCCTATGCAGGACATACTGAATGCACTGAGGAGCTCATTTAGCAGTAGACTACATCATCCTAGATGCGTGACCGAGAGGTTTCGCAGGTCCTTCCTACCTACGGCTGTCAGACTGTATAACCTAAGCAGGGCTGCTCGCAGAGATAGCAAAAAACGTGACAACCTAATAGTATTGAATGCAAAAGACGCAACAGACTTACACAAATGATCCCCCCCAGTATACAACTAGGACAATGTTAATCGCTATGGAGGGTGACAATATGTATGGGTACATAGTCATACCATGAAGGGTAACTAAATAGACGGTTATGCTGTTTATTCCATCTAGCGACAATGCTCCCCACTGTGTGTGTGTGTGTGTGTGTGTACATATGTATATTCACTGCTCTTATATTCTTATCTTCTAAATTATTGCTCTGAATGTTGCTATCCCTGTGCTGTTGCAATCCTGGAATTTCCCCATTGTGGGACTAATAAAGGCTTCTTATCTTATCTTAAAAAATACAAGCACCCAGAAAAGGGAAAAACTACCAGCCCAAAATAAAGCAAATTCACGGTCACCGGCGTCTGGTTTGGCTGTGACCTATTGTCATGGGGTGGTCCTCGCCGACCCTATTGAGACGCTATAGGCAGCCGTTGAGTTTGCATGTTTATTAATAGACTGAGATGACAAAATAATAAGCCATGTGGGGCAAAACACAAATAACTGCTACAGCAAAGGCACATTAACAATACACTCAGGATAATGGGAGTAAACGTAAGGAGAAAAAGGAGAACATGAGCGTGACTGGAGCCGGGGACTAGGGACTCCAGCCGAACATTGGAGAGACCAGCATTATACGTGTGTGAGGTTGCAGCCCCGAGTAACCTCGGCTGCTTCCTTAAATAGGGCTTAGAGGATTAACAGATGATTAGGGCGTCATCAGTGGAATGACAATCAGCTGTCACCACGCAACTCGGCTTTGACAGCCGGAAGTCCCGCAGAGACGCTGTCAGAGTAAGAGCCCGGGAGGGCCATAAGGAAAGCTAACACAGAATAGGAGGAAAATACTGCATGACCCGAGCGTGGACAATATCAGCGCTCAGACCATGACACCCATATCACTTGGGTGGAATACTCCCTTAAGACTACGGGCCAGTCTCCATTCGAGGCGTCCATGGAATACCCTCCCCCCCCCCACCACCGCTTTCCATGACCGAGAGAGAGGTTGCGGTGCCGTCCGTGGGGGCTCATTTCCATCGCTGCCGCTGGGCCTGGAGATCCACCAGAGCTGCACTTCAAGGTGCCACTGAGCGCAATCAGCGCTACGCTGACTGCAAGAGGGTTCTGGCGCCGAGCTACAGTGAGGGACAGTGGGTTTGGGTGGCCGCGGACCAGGTTCCGCTGAAGACGGAGGGGCGCAAACTCTCCCCCCGGTTCGTGGGCCCCTTTCCTGTCACCAGGAATGTCGGTGACTCTGCTGTGTGGCTCCAGCTCCCACGGATGCTCTGCGCACACCCTACCTTTCATGTCTCCAAGATTAAGCCTTTCCCTTCCAGCCCTCTCTGCCCTACCCCGAAGCCTCCCCCTCCCTGCAAGGTCCTGGGCAGACACGTCACCTACACGGTGAAGGAGATTTTGGACGTACGACGTCGGGGCCGGGGGTTCCAATATTTGATCGACTGGGAGGGCTATGGCCCGGAGCATCGTTCTTGGGTTCTGTGGGCCAAGATTCTCGACAAGGGGATGGTCCAGGACTACCATCGGGCCCATCCAGAGAAGACTGGATGAATGCCAGGAGGCGGTCCTTGAGACAGGGGCACTGTCATGGGCGGCAAGCACTCGCCCCCTTCTTCCTGCTCTTCGGCTCCCTCATCAGACACACCTGCTGATCCTTGCCTGCCAGCGCTTATAAGGAAGCAATTTTCATTGATTCAATGCTGGCTCATTTGGGTATACTGCTCAACCTAGCAGCTCTACGTAAGCGGTGTTCGTCCTATGACATCTGCTAACAATTTTCTCCCTTCAATCTCTTCCAGGTTGCTGCCAACGGAGCAGTGTGTCTGCGGGGATTTGGTGCACTCGCCAGCCAATTGCTCCTCCTCTAAGCAGCCTTCTCTCTTCACCTGGTCAAACCCATTCACCTTCCCTGTCCAGTAGTTCCACCTGCTGGTACTTCTCCTTTGCTGGGTTCTGTGCTGGTCTCCTCCCATCTCCCACGTAAGTTGCATTATCTGTTTTCCCACTTGTACTCCATTCCTCTCTAATCAGCCTCGTTTGTTCTCCACAGGGCTCCTGCTAATCTGGCGAATGACTGACGTTTTCTCCTCAAGTTGCTGTATTTGAAACATTATAATAAAAGGTCAAACGTTTCTTTTGTGTTTGCTTGGTGATTGCACACTGCGCTCAGGTGGCTTGTCCAGCCGATATGACAATCTAGGTATGAAAGGAAAATTAAAATTTAAAGAAAAACCTGCACTTATTTACATGATGGCTGACCCATGGGGGGCCTGAGGCTCCCCGTGAATTTGTCTTTTATCAAGGAAGCCAAGGAGGAGAAGGAGGAGGGGAGAAGGACAGGAGTGGAGGAGGAGGAGCCGTGGCTGAGAAGGGAACACACCCCCACAGTAGAAATGAGTGCATCAGTGTGGACAATGGGGTCACTGGCAAAGAGAGTGTCCCCAAAGGCAAGACCAGCCACTGGGAGGGGGAGGAGCCCATGAGCCATATCCACTATGGACTGCATGATTAAGACTAAAACAGATAAGTGGACTCACTCCTACACATATACAGAAAATTGACATAGCAGACATCTTCCATTTACCTAACTTTGATCTAATGTTAACAATACAGTGTTTACCAGAAGTAATGTTGGAAGTTCAAGGTACTCCGATTGAATTTGTGTGATGCGGGTGCATGTAGATCAGTAACTTCAGGTAATGACATTCAGGGCTTGGCAAAGTCAGAAGAAAAAGTAACAGTTAAATTTGCAAATGGCAAAATATATCTGTCAAATCTGTGAAAGTAAAGGATCCTACTTCTGGTAACATTGTTGAAGGGTGGTTCATTTTGTCAGAGGCTACCCACATGTTGAGGAAGTAAACACAGTTCATGAGACTTCCAAACTGAAAAACTGATACTTGACCTGGTCATGGCCAGACCATGTTCAGTGATATCACAGCATTTTACATCCAGAGTTCCTACTGATTGGCAATCTCCAAATCAGTAACATTGTGCCTTGTACTATAGGCAACTTTAGGCAAGGGGATGTGTGGGAGCATCTGTTGTCTTATTCGATGAGGATAGGAGACATTTTAAACAATGGGGGGTTCCACACATCTCACTGGTCAGACCCAAACACATGGATTTGTTGCGGTAAAATATCTTAACCTCCAGTTCTTTTATACGAAGGCTAAATAACCAGACAGAGAGGTGAAGTATAGTTCCACTTATTTTACTGAAGCTGAGATATGGTACAAGATACAGCACCGGAGCACAACTCTCAAGACGTATCAAGAGAGAGTGCTGCTCGAAAAGTGGGTCCTATGGTTTTTATAGAACTCTGCCACTCCCTCACGCAGGAGGGAGGGCTCCCCTCACATGTATCAGTGTCCTTCCACTATGTGCCAGCTCAGCAGAGGGCAGAGCTGATTCTATCTAGTTTCAGCGAGTGAGTCCTTGGATGTAATCTAACGGTGGCAGTGTGGCGTGCAAAGCAAGCAGGATGAAGGATGAAAACCATAGTTACAGAATAACTGACATTCTCAAAGCAAACAGGATGAAGGTTGGAGAAACATAGTTGCAGAATAACCAACATTCTCAAGAGAAACAAGGGCATCATAGAAATTTATCAACAGATTGGAAAAATGTTGGACAGTTTGTCACCTCTGCACAGCACAAAAGGCTGTGCACATTGACACCCAGAGATTTCCTACATGACCAATCTTAACATTAACAGAAGAGAGGATGAACAAATTCGAAGTTCAAATTCCAGATTCATTATAGTAAAAAGATAAAACAGATGTTAGTCTAATAACAGGAAGCAAAATATGTCACTACAACATCACACTATAAAAGACAATATCCTCTCCGTCTAGAAGTTCAACAAGGTGTTAAACAGCTCATAAAAGAGCTAAAAAAAAAAAGCAGCAGATGTCATAGTGTCATGCTCAGCCTTCCCATTCCTGTGGGAAACATCTTGATGATGCAGGACCTGCAGGAATTAACAAAGCTATAATTCTTTGTGCTCATTGTGTACCACGATCACACATATTGTTGAATGAACTCAACCTCCAAATGCAATTTTTCACAGTGGTAGTCATTAGCAATGCATTTTTGGCTTACCAGTACACCCAGATCATCAATTCTGTTTTGCATTCATATCTAAAAACAAAAAGTATGTTTTTGTATGAAAAAAAAAACATTTTTTTTTTCTTAGGCACTGTCAGCAAATCTTGCACATTTTATACCTCCTAATAGGAGTCAATTGCTCCTATGACATATTGCTAGCATCTCCTGATGAAGAAATATGCAAACAAAACATACCTCTGCAGGCTGGAGTCTATAAGTGATTAAATAAAGGTGCTGTGTTTAATCAAGGTTCCCAAATTTATACTTGACCAAAGGGTAAACCTATCCTCCCACAAAAATTAATTCACTATGCTGCTGCTTGAACACAGACTTTGTCATGTGTTCACGGGAGGGATGGTGATATTGGTTATTAGTTATCACAGCCTATGGGTTTGAAAATTTTGCCAATATTAATGTATAATTTGTGCACAAAATAATGTCCAGGGCAATGTCAAGACCAGAGAAGGGTAGTTTTCCATCATCAACATACCCATTTCAGAACATTTGCATTGACGTCATTGAGCTAACCAAATGCGAAGGGAAGAGATATTGTTTAGTTATAGTGGATATGGTTACAGATTATTTCACATTTAGGGAAGGTATTGAATAGGGATTTGAAACACCATACAGCATATCACCCACAGTCTGCAGGATTTGTGGAACGACATAACTGAACAATTATAGAAAGATTAAGAAAACAATGGCAGAAACAGAACAGAATTGGATTTATTGTTTACCTTTGATACTATTTTATATGAGAATAATGCCTACAAAAGAAGGTTTATCGCCATTTAAAGTTTACATGAAAAGCCTTAATTAGTATTCCCTCTTAAACCATTCAACCTAGAAGATGAAGCGATTTGGTTTAGCAGATTACATGTTAAAAATGTTGACTCAAAAAGATTCTGTTCATGCTATTCTTCCTAGGAGGAACACACAGGAGGAGTCATCACCATAAAACCCGGCTTACAAAGACTGTTAAAAGAAGACCTGGTCAGAAGCCCCCTGGCAAGGGCCATATAAGGTAATATTGTCAATTCCAACAGCTGTAAAAGCACAAGGCAGAGATACCTGGGTACACCGTACACACTGTAAGTCATTATCAAAACAAACCATAGAAGCTATAGGGGAAAAGCCATAGAGTGTTGCTGTTGTGAAGGACGTCTGGGGATACAAAGGGAGTCAGGTATTTTAGCTGACCTGATTGTCTCAAACCTTGGTGAAGAAATTAAGAATCCACAGCAGGTAGAATACACTCAAAATGGCTCACAATGAAAGAACCCTCAGAGATTACTGACATAGATTTCAGCTTTATGAATGGCTCACAAATGTGTTCCTCGTGCTTGTCCTTGTCGTAGTCCTCCTGATACGGTTGTTGTGCAGCTCAGTTACTATTTTAACCCTTTGTGAGTCTTTGTTTCATGGACAGATAGCGCCACCACTGTCTGTGGCGCAGTTTGGCACCTGTCATGTGATGTAATAAAAATCCCCAGTTGTACTAAGTATTCTATCTCACAAGGTGGCAGACACATATAACTTACTGCTCTTGCCTTGGAGGACTCATGGCCCCCAAATCACCCCCCCAAAACCCAACTTCTGGACACCACAGAAGAAGAGTTTGTAAACAAATGTTGATGTGCTCAATCGCAAGACGCAGGAGGCATTTGCTCCCAAATTTGTCAAGTATGATTCTAAAAAGAGATTATTTTGTTTATGAAGGTAAATATCTACATTTTGTTATAACAGAGGGTGGGCGAAGCTGGTTGATGTTCACCTGCCATCGACCCCAGCACCATGTGACTGGACAGAACAATCACACCAATTCTGTGTCGTCATATGAGATAAATAGTGGCAGAATCAAAGCAAAATTGAGGTGGAGTAATCATAAGAGTTTCTGGATGTGGGAGAGAAAGTGAAAATTACCGGGAGAAGACAAAATAATGACCAGAATGGACGAAAATAGACGAAGCGAGACACCTGGCCAGTGGTAAGTGACGAATGTCTTTGTTTGTTTACATTGTACTGATTTTCTGGTTCATATACTTTGAAGATAAGATAACAAAATGCCCAAAACAAAAAACGGTGACAAAAAACAAAACCATTCTTTGTGTACATATGTCCAAAGTCCACTTTTGACTGAAAGTTATGTAATTCGATATGGCTGCTGTGGCATTATGCAAATTAGATGCGTACATTTACTCCTATCTCAAACTTTGGATCATATTCTACATCTTTGTAAATGACAGTAAGCCATTATCTCTTACCACTTTCAAGTTATAGCTTTGGAAATCTCTTACATCTGAACTGAATATTTTCTTGAGAAAACTTTGACCCTAGGGGTTGACAGCACAACGGAGCGCCTCAGACAAACAGTTAAAAAGTAACTGGCAGATCAATGAACATCGACATTAAGGATAAAGGGACACCACCCACCATAACATGCACTGAAGATAAAGCTTGTGGAGTCCATTTTGACTATTGTGATATATATAATTGTTACCACTCCATGCACTATGAATCTGAGTCTGTGATGTATGAAGAGTCATAAGTACATGTGGACTCCTCCAGGTAACTGGGCTGATGTGTTCAGTCACACAGGACCCAATGACTCTTAATATTTTAGCATCTATCATCGATTAAGAAAACACATATACATTATATAGTCAACCTACCATGGGGCATGTGCTGCGGACACGAACTTCCCATATGGCCAAAAGGAGTGCAGAGTTTGTAACCCTATTAGAATAACTAAAACATCTCTAAAGTTGTCTGACACTGGACAATATTATGTTGGAGTAAATGCACTTGGAAAAGACCCCTTAGCGAGCGTAGGCATGGTCTATTCTTCATCCTAATCCTAATTGTGAAACAATAATACTATATTCAAACACACACCAAGATATGTAGAACAGGTATTCACAACTAACTATTGGTGGTTATATGCAGAGTTCCTTGCTAATAGGACAAATAAAACAAATTTCTCCTGCTCAGGACTTAGGAACATTTCAAACAGTTCCTCCAAACCATCCTCTGCAGTCGTAGTCCCAACGTCAATGGTGCCAGGGCAGAACAACACCTTTGAACTAAATGGAGGATAGTGGCTCTTGTGGGCATAGGGTCTACTCACACCTGCCGTCTAACTGGGAGGTGTCTATACCCCTGTATGACTAACTGACCACACTATCATGATGTATCTGGATTAAGTCAGACAGTCAGGGCATTGAAAGAGGGACCTGAAATACAAACCACATGATGCAGTCTGGGCAATGGATATACCAGTTGAATTTAAACATTGGAGCACTGGCCAAAAGGTCACGCTTGCACTATTTCCTTGGACAGGTGTTGGAAAGAATATTCTTAGGACTGAGTTTGGCCAAGATACTGAGAATGAGCCTGATGTCTTCACTGCCTGGCTACAAACCTTGTTTGGACGGTGGGCAGAAGTGATAAAAAAAAAACATTTTACATAATATTTTAATGTTAACGTAATATTATCCCTTATGATTGGAATTGCCATCCTTACGTGTGTAAGATGTTGCTGCATTCCCTGTTGTAGAGGCCTTATTGAAAAAGCATTACATGCTGCTGGTGCACACCAGTATCTCATATTGGTCTCTCATATAGCAGGAGGAGAGCGACAAGGATTCAGATGATGAGGTCAGGTTTAAATCGTGTCTACCAGTGTCTCTGCAAGAAAATTGTTGGTATTGACAATATGCCTATAATGACTAAAACATGATGTAACAGCTGAAAATTGTGTAAATATATTTATTGGAAGTTTTTTAAGTTCTTATTTTTGATATTGAATTTGTAATACTGAATGTTTGTAAATGATGACTCATTTTTATGATTGTCAAAGGTAGTAGAAACGAGGTGAGAATTTTTCCTGTATAAAGGCCCAAAGAATGAAGACTGAATGGAAATTGCTTTACAATGATTCCTCATGAAAGTCAGTCCCTCCAGGATGTTGCGGGATGTTTTTATGATTGTTGCAGCCCAAAAAGCCTGAATTTGTGGGAGCTTTTTTAAAAAGTTGCGATAAAAGTTGCAGTATTTTTAGAGTGTTTTTTGCACTAAAAGTTGTGGGAAGAATTACAAATTTTAAAGCAGATGCTTTTTTCCAGTTTACTGCAGTGATATTCTATGTATATAACAATACAAGAAAAGCTCAGGATTGTCAAAATTTTCCTATTATAGTGATTTGTGAATTAAGCAGAAACTTCTGCTATACAGAAAAACTCTTGTGCAACAGCAAATACAAACATTAACACAATATCCATTACAACAGCTAAATTGCATTGAATGCATGTTAAAGAGTAGAGATTTGGAAATTATTGGCAGCACCTTCATTTGAAAACTCCCTACGGTTTCCAACCACTCAGTACCGAGCGGAGAGGAAAAAATAAATTATTTATTCTGTTGCACTGTATTGGCTATTGGAGCCTGTGTTTTTCTGGAAAAAAAATACAGAATATTCTCTCTCTGTCCATGCCTACCTGTCTGTCTGCTGCACGTTGATCTTCTCACACAAACACACATACACCTTTCATTTACAGCGGGACGGCGGGGGTGGGGGGGGGGGGTAGAGATGGATGGGTGCGTTTGTCCGTCCATTCCGGAGATTAACAGTTTTAAAGCTCATTGACCAGATGTAGTAATCATTTTACCTCTAAATATGTATAAAATGTTCAAACACTTGCTATAGTGTAGTGTACTCTCCTCACGCGTGCTCCCGCGACGGGGTGCTTTTGAACAGGCGCATTTTTTTAACACAAACCCAGCGCTTCGTACACGCGGTCAGGACGGAAACATGGCGAGGCGTCCACGGGCAGTCTGGGGGAGACGGCGGAAGGGACGTGTTGAAAGCCTCGCGGGTGAGTGGGGTTTTTTTTTAAATCACACAGTCTGTTTGCTGATGTGTTCTGTTACTCACCGTAAACTATAAACTCACTACTCACTGTAAACACAGAAGTGAACACGGTGCAGCAATGCATTTGATTGGTTAGACTGAGCGTTTCAGTGCATTGGAGACAAATTTGATTGGTGAAATTGGTGGAAGATGATGAGAATTGGCCAAAATTGCAGGAAAGTTGCAGTGATTGGACAAAGTTGCAAGGTCGCGCAATAGTTACGATGATTGGCTGATTTTGCGTGAATTGGTGCAATCGCAACATCACAAAATCCTGGAGGGACTGGAAAGTATATACTGTTTATAGGTCTTTCACTCATCACACATGAAAGTAACATCAGGTGTCTGATACCTGTTTATCATAGTTATTGACTCCACGAAAATGGAGTCAAGAGAAGAAATAATTGTTATAATAAATAGTGAAGATTACATATTACACAAAGTGCTTGCATACACATAGCTCTTAGATCCACACATTCACCCACCCGCCCCCACACACACACACCCAAAAAGTGCTTTAGCTCTACACATACACATATGCACACACACACAAACTCCACAGGAAAGTCTCTGTTCCTGTTTCCATATATGGGCGTGTGTAGAGCAAAAGAGAAGACCCATGGACACTGAGAGGAAGCCATAAAGGCAGGAACTAGCAGGATAGAGGAGGAGCCATCTGGACGCCAAGAGGACAGTTTGGAGAATGGCCATGTATTGTTGGAAAGTTACTGGGAAACACCCCACTAAATGGAAGCCTTTTTATAGCTGTGAATTCCTTTGTGCGGGGTCCATTCCAGGAGAGGGAGCTGGGAGGTCCCACGGCCGTGTATTCTGACTCCCTGCGTGGTTCAATAAAAGTTAAGCTGAGAAATAGTATTTCTTCTGTGATTATTGGCTGGTTAACTGAAAAGATTCTGCAAACTGTCCAGGAAATTAATTTTTACACTATAAAGAAATAACACTTAATGAGCACACTGTGGTGGACACAATACACATGGCCATAGGTGTAATTTATGGGGGTGGGGGTTATAACCCCCCAGTAATCAAATCCAGCCAATATAAACCCCCCCCCCCCCAATAATCATCATCATCATAGCAGTCTGTCGGGGGCGACAATGACTGCTTCATTTAGGTCTGATCAGATTTCTCCACGCAGCTCTGTCCTTCACCCTCCGCTGCCAGGAACTCCTGGCCTTGTTAACCCGGGCAATGTCCGAGCCGGTATGAGTTGCTTTCTGACTGACCATTTCATGAAACTGCTTGCAAAGTATAATTATAATTAATAAAAAAAATATCTACAACTCAAGCAAGTATGAAAAAATTGTCTTTTTTTTCATTTGCAAGCAACAAAAAGTAGCATTTCTAATAATCAGACAGCATATCCCAACTGGTGCCTACTTGGTATTGCCCAACTGGTACTTGTGCCTTCTATGAGTAGGAGTCAGCATGGTTGCCAAGTCCGCTTATTATAAGCTACTTTGGGCTTGTTTTTTTCCTTAAGTCACTTGCAAATCACGTCAGTTGCTGGTTGCAGGTTTTTGGGCTTGTTTTTTAGTTGCTTATTTGGCCTTGCTTTGCTGTCTGTTTGACAGCTTTCCCAGCTCTGTTGCACAAGATTATAAGCTGTGTCGCCATACCAGCAAGTTCAAAATCTGTTAATTTGGGGGGTAGTTATTGAGGTAAAAGTGGCCGGCCAGGGGCTTCACTTCTGTCGGCCATGTAGGATAGTAATATAATATATTAGTATGGCGGTGCCCTAGGCTGGGAGGGATGATGCTCCGCCTTCGGGAGGTGGCATCACCTGGAGTATAAAAGCCTGAGGCAGGAGACCTCTGGTCTCCTTGCCACACTCCTGTACTCACGGTAAGGTCTCCCCAAGTGTACATTAGTTCTTTGTTAATAAACTATTTAAACGTCACCTTGCCTCCTTGTTATTTGGACACTACAGGCCAATGATCCATCCAGTTTTTCTATAGAGATCAGTGGCCCGCCTGACTCCACTCGGCTCTGTACTTGCTAATTGGACGTGAGCAATCCAGATTTTTTATATATATATATACAGATCAGTGCATATGGGACCTTAAATTGAAAAAAATTCTCCACCCTGATCAAATTTTGCCATGCGTTACACATATGATGTTTGTCAGTTTAAAAGATAATTTTCCATGTTATTGAAGTTGTTGCCTGTCATGTAATATTTAGTTTTTGTTTAAACAACTAGTGGACAACAACTCCCATCATCCCACATCACTAAACTGTAATCATGTTTAGTGCTGTTACTTATGCAGAATTCACGTCTTTTCTTTTGATCAGTTTAAAAATTTAATTTATTCAAAGTTTTTATGTTGACTGTGTTTACTATAAATTTGCTGTTGCTGATGCAGAATGCATATGTATTTTCCTTTAATTAGAGTTTATAAAATTCTGTTATTCAATGCTCACTGTGTTTACAGTCAATTCACAGCAAACAAAAATAAATCTATATATCAATATATGTTATCAAGCAGCCTCTCTTTTACAATGTGGTAGGTTGGCAGTTGAGCTTTTTTGGGCTTGTTTCCATAGAGTTGGTTGCTTGTTTCTCTTGTGAAACCTGGCAACACTGGGAGTCACTTGTAAGGGTGGCAGGCGGGGATGCTAGTATGGAATGCATTCAGCTCAGTGAGAGAACATGAAACAAGCTCCACAAGGCCAACAAACCATTTTAAATTGGTTGAACTTGTCAAACAAAAGGACCAAACCATCTGTCCAAAACGAGGTAAATATCATATTATTGATTTAGCTGGTGGGGCAGCGCGGTGTCGGAGTGGTTAGCACTGCGGCAGCACAGCAACTCACCCTTGGCCGGGGGATCCTGGGTTCGATCCTAGCCCCCGACCAACAGTGATCTGTGTGGAGTTTGCATGTTCTCCCCATGTCTGCGTGGGTTTACTCCGGGATTTCTCTGGTTTCCTCCCACATGCCAAAAACATGCAAGTTAGGTTAATTGGCATCAAACTGGGGATTCTAAATTGTCCTTAGGCATGACTGTGAGAGTGAATGGTTGTCTGTCTCTCTGTGTTGGCCCTGTGATGGACTGGCGATCTGTCCAGGGTGTACCCTGCCTCTGCCCCCCCCCCCGCGACCCGAAAAGGATTAAGCGGAAGAAGATGGATGGATGGATGGATGGATGGATGGATGGTTGGATGATTTAGCTGGTGAATTGTTGTCTGAAGTTAGCTGGTTGCTAGTTTGCTAGTTACACCACTGAATAACTGTGCTGCCTAGTAGAATTTAGCTGATCTGAGAAATGATTAGCTCTTCTCATGCAAATTTGGTCTTTACATTGTGTTAATCATGATCAGAATGGATTTGTTCATCAACTGTTAGAGTGAAATTTATGTGTTTCAGCATTCATCAAAATGTTAGCAGCTCTGAACATTTATCAAGCACAAACAAATCTACTCTGACCACCGGTCCTTAAATATAAGTGTGTTTAAATATTGCTTGTCATCCCCACGAAATTCAAGTTAATCTTAAACTGTTCTGTATTTTTAAAATGTCATGATTTTGATAATTATAAAATTCAATTAAAAAGCAAGTTTTACCATTTTTGATTACAGACTAAAGCCTTATTCATGGTTTATTTCCCCTCTGGTCCGCTTTGGTCCACGTGCGCTTTGGACAAGCCCGGCACGCACGCGGAATTGTACGTGCTCACTTTTTTGTCTACCAGGCCAAGCAGTTGACACATGCACACAACTGTCATTTGCCCTATGGCTAGGCAAATGCGCTAACAGGCCAGTTTGTTCACCAGCTTTAAACTTGAGAGCGATGCACTTTTTTTTTTTTTTTGTAGCAACAACAATGGCGTCATTTCAAGGAAAAGGAGGAATTACCGTTTTCCAGTGCTCTTCTCCGCTCAAGCTGCTGCTGCTACAAAAGGATTCATGTATGTTTATTCTCATCTTCCACCTCCTCATTGTCTTCCTCGTCTACTTTGTCTTTGTATGCTGTGTTGGTAGCGTCACCTCGTGAATGGGACATTCAGTCTTGATCATGCTCTGTCAACACGTTCAGATCGTGGGCAGGCCGCGTGGTCATAAAATTTGGGCTGCACGCAGTCGTCCGCAGTAGAGTCCCGGGTACACTAGCGAAGTGGAGGCGAAGACGTAAATTTTGTCACACAAGGTTTCCGGTTGCATGTACGCGGACGGCAGAGGTGCAGCATGAATCCAGCTTAAGTCACTCTGAAGTAGGGCTGTCGTAGTAGAGGAATTTCCCCTGTGGTGATGGTGAACACCGCGATATGCGGTGTTTCTGCAAATGTTTTTAGGACCCTGTGGTCTTGCAATTTAAACAGGGCTCATAACTTATGTGGCAAACGATGGAAGCTGGGAGAAACTCGCTGCAGCTCCACTCTCAACTTTATGTGCGTGTGTGACAATTGTGCGGAGCTCTGGTCTTACTAGGTATGAACTGCTGATTCTGTTAAAAAAAACAAAAAAACAATCATTATCATAAAGCAGTGGTGGGAACTCCAGTATACTACGGTGTGTGTAGACTGGAGACAATAGCGACAGTCAGCTTATTTAAACAGGACAGTCTCCATACAGGACCCTGCATGGCTCTTGTCTCCGTGATTTTTGGATTTTTGCCACTGTCTGAAAAATCACGTTCAAACAAGCAATGCACTATGCAGTAATTGTTTCGCTCTCAGAGCTCACACTCCGCTCAGAAGGAAATAACATGCTTTGTGCCCTTTCACTGCTCACTGTCACCGCTGTATTTAGCAAAGAGTCCAAACGCTTCTACCACTAACTGCCTGCTGGAGTCAGTCTAGAGAGAGAGCGCCCCACACTTATAATTTTTTTTTCACATGAGTTGTTCAGAACTCCTTATACAAAGATATAGAGTGATGATAATCAAGTCAGTGGCAGTAATGCACCTGTAAGCTGGTTGCCAACCACCAATCAAATCTAAAAGAAGAAGAAGACGCCGCTAGCACCCACTGCTATGGAAGCTTCCACAGTACTGGATGCTGCCGCCGTCAGTACTGGGTGCAAACATGCTGTTGGCAATAAAAATACACTTAACATTTAACGATTTTTTTATTAATCAATAGGGGCATATAAGTGAACAACAAGTTTTAGCCACACACAAAAAAGTGAACACCGTGATTGTTGTGGTTGCTCATTATCTTCCGCAGTAGGCTTGTCCATAGCAAGGTGTAACCCAGCTGAGAAAATGACCCTTTTTCTCAGATTTCATTTGCAGTAGTGAAAGTGTGTGATTTTATTTTGAAAAACGGTTATTTTGAGAAGAGGAAGTGTGATCCTCGTTATCCAACTTTTAAATTCCCATTTCATGGTCACATTGGGTGATCTGGGTCTTTTCATTCGTTAAGAGCGATACTAACCCTGCCTTCCGAGCAGAGTGCCGAGGTGCTCTGCTGGTCGTTGGTCTTTCACGATCCGAGAGCGGACGAGAGAGGGTGTGGGCGGTCTGGTTCACACTGATACCTCTTCTTGGTGAGTTAATTCAGAAAAATGCTATAAATGGATCTAAACACTCTCCAAACACTAATTTTAAACCCTTATTATCCTAAGTTGACGGGAGCACGAGCTTGGGAGGCATGGTGGATGTGTCCTTTTGCTGTGTTCACACTGATACCTCATCTTGGTGAGTGAAATACATGCTAATGTTAGCGTTATGCTAATGCTAATCGCGAGTGGATTTTTTCTGTTTAAAAGGAATGGAAAAGGCTATTTTTGTGTCTGTATGGGTTTCCTAAATGTGATTTCAGTTCCCAACAGTATGCTGAAGTACTTTTAGTTCTTATGCACTATTTCTGTTGAATGTAATGTGTAGTTTGATGCTAAAAGCACATGGTGTTGGTCTCCTATGTAAATTCATAGGTTATGCTAAACCCAGTAGCTCAGACAGGGTTTTACTGATTTTAAAAGGGAATATTGGAAGTAATGGGACAGTATATTCCCTGGTTATGTGATAAATTAATTGTATTTCATTTCATGATTTACAAAGACAAGGTTAGAAAGGATTAATCATAATTTCATGGTTAAATGATGTAGAGATAAAAAGATGAAACCATTTAATTGGTTGCATGAAAAAAGGGTATTTCATGTGCTATCAGAGAGATTGTGAGAAAAGAACACATGCATGTAAGATGTGAAATGTAAGATCTTACTATATTACTGGATTGTAATAATAGTAATATGAGAGAAGAATTTAAACACTAAGCTATAGTGTTATATAAGAAGGGATTGGAAAACAAATTACTCTAGCTGTAAACAATAATACCATTATTGTTGTGCAGGCTAGGTTTTTTTGGTTGCCGATCGAGAACCTTCTGGATCCTGGATTCTCTCCGAATGGAGATGGCGAGCCTGAACCGAGACTGAACCGAGATTGAACCGAGATCTGACCAGGATCTCGATTGAAGGACATCCTTCCTCTCTCCAGTACACAGCATTCGAAGTGGTAACAACTCAAGCTGCCGCTTTAGAAGAAGGAAAAGAAACCTGAGTCTGGAGATACAAGATATCTAGACTGGTCAAACAACTAAACCGAGAGGACAACCAAACACTGAGCTCAGTAGGACATTTTTGGGGTTTATTTCATGCCGGCCGTTGTTATATTTGTACATTTGTACATTGTTTGTATATTTTGCTCCTTTTATCTTTATTAATAACAGATATGAATTGCTCATTTCTTGCCTCCAGCTATTTCATTCCACACTCACTCTAATTCCCTATTGTAACCCTTACGAACCTAGCAACTGGTCTACACTTAATAATTTCCCTTACCTAATTAACATAAGGCAAGGGTTACAACGGTATTACATAATTGTGGTTATCGCAACAGCCCTACTCTGACGGCTATTCTTAAATATCCACGTTAAAAGAAGTTGATTATTTTCCCTGCTGATCATTTTCAGATCTTCTATCCTCTGTGAAAATACCACAACTGCACAAAAGAGTATCTAAACAAGTATATAAGATAAATACCCAACAGATGTGTTGGACTAATTTGTATTAAAATGAGACTGAGTCAGAAAGCCAGGCAAGATCGGAAGGTATGAGTAGATTTATTTTCTGGCCAGGAGAATGACAGAAACGGCCCCAGAGTCCATTCACTCATCATTCTAACTTGGTCACCCATTACCCAGTCCTTTATAGCTCCCACTGTTGGTGGAAGCAGGAGAGAACGTCCTTGAAGAACATCTGGAGACAAACAGGGTGTCTAGATAGTCTAATCTAAGAGCCAACACATTTTTCAGTCACACAGAACCATACATAATGAGCCCAAACAAAAGATAATCAGTAGGACAGCTGCATCATCATCATCTTTCTGCTGACCTAGTCTCTCACACACACTGACTCTAGGGCATATTGAAGGCCACATGAACAATAATCACATATGAACAATAAAAATGCACAGATATAATCAAATATGGAAATATAGAAGGTAAATATGGAATTATTCTTTCATTTCCCCCCTTGATGCTTAAAAAGCATCAGAGATGAACTGTTATGACCTCTAAAACCCCATCGGGCAGCCTTGCTAAGTTCCAGTGCATTTTATGCAAAAGCATTTTTATGCAACAGATCCTAACTAGCTATCGATGGGGAAAGTTAGCCATCATCCCTGCTGCCCGCCCAGGCACCTTCTTAACGTTTCATCGCCAGGGGAGTATGGAACAATAAGGTCTTTTGATCAATAAAGAAAAGCAATAAAAGAAATCAATAAAACAAATAATTAAAACAAAATTATAATGAAGAAAAATAAAATGAATAATAATGAATAATGCTAAAAAGAAGGATATGTATATATAAGGATATGTGTTATTATGTGTGTTAGCAGCTTAAATCTATGAGTATTAGCAGCAATTTAAGAGGTAGTTTAAAACTAAAACAAAACAATGGAAAACAAAACAGTATAAAATATGTAAAACAAGACCATAATAATGTACTGATATAATGATGTGACGATAATGAGTATAATGATGCAAATAAAAAACAAAATGAACAAAATAAAGCCAAAACATGTGATGGCTCGCTCCAGCTGATTATGATTTGCAGCTGCGCGCACACCTGTACTCCATCACTACCAGGCTATTTAACTCACTCTGCCCTCAGATCGGCGCGGAGCCGTCTGATCCTCTTGGCTCATCGAGACTACTCTCGTCTTCGCCCACCTCGTGAGACTTTCTTAGACCACGTCGTTCTACCAGAGTCATCCCTCGCTTTCTATTCTCCTGGAAGTAGCTACCCTCTGCAACCAAGTAAGCCATCCTGCTACTCACCATTTCCTTGCTCATCCCCTGTGCACAGGCGGAGTTCCGTGGTGGCGGAATCCTTCCTCCTGAGCGGCGGACTGAGCTCCATCTTCGTCCTCAGCTGTATTGTGGCTTTGGGTGCTGTCCTCCTGGCTGGAGCCTTTGGGCCAACCTGAGCACGTCACCATCTCAGCGAACAGTAAGACTCTGTCATTCTCGCACGTCCCCATCTGGGCATCACTAACGTCTGCTGTCTCTGCTCTGTCCATAAGGGTTGCCAGGTTGCACGGTGCTCTGCTCACCCCCAGCTGCCACGTCATCCCTGATTCACACTCGAACACACACACTCACTCACGCACACACATACACACACACACTGGTTTACACAATAAAAGATAATTGTATCTATCCTTGAGCCTGTGTTTGTTTACTGGGTTTAGTAACCATGTCAGTACGGCTCCGCCATAATGACCCAGTAGACAGTGCGCTAGCGTGCCGAGTTAACAACTTAGAAACTCGGGTAGATCAGTTAGCTTACCAGCAACAGGTTATCCTCTCCCAGCTGGTTCAGATCAATGGTAGGCTGGATAGGTTGTCAGGTTCACAGCCTCCCCCACCGGCCTCAAGTAGCACTTTTGCTCCCGCTAGCTCGCCACCTAGCCAGGTTTTCAATCCCCGGTTAACACCTGTTCCCACTCCCACTCACTTTAGTGGTAAGCTAGGGGAGGCTTGGAGTTTCTTGCTTCAATGTGAGATAGTGTTCCACCGTGTGCCCGGGGATTTCCCCACAGATCACAGCCGTATCGGCTACGTAGCTAACCTATTCAAAGGGCAAGCGTTAGCCTGGGCTTATGCTGTGATGGCTAGGGCAAGCTATGCTAATCTTACTTACAGTCAATTTGTCAGCGAATTCAACAAGGTGTTTGATCATTCAGACCGTGATAGCGTGCTCACCACCCGGCTACTGAATTTAAAGCAGGGTAGCAGGTCCGTAGCGGACTATGCCATAGATTTCCGGGTGGTGGCTGCAGAGGTTGGATGGGAGGACACCTCGTTGTGCGGCATTTTTGTCAAGAGCCTTAGCCCTTGTCTGCGGGATGAGCTGGCCTGCTTAGAAAAGCCAGATAAGTTAACCGAGCTGATCTCCTTAGCTATTAGCCTCGATAACAGGCTGAGGGAGCGGGCAGCCGAGCGTAGGACTTCTGGTCACTCTGGTTCCCAGTTTTGTCGCTCCCTACAGCCCCCTCTATTGGCCCTGCCTTCCCTAGACCCCTCGGATGTGCCAGAACCTATGGCTGTAGGGTCATCCAAGTTATCTTTAGTAGAGAAACAGCACTGCCGGGAGTTAGGGTTATGTCTCTACTGTGGCAGTGAGGAGCATGAAGTAGTGTCCCGTCCCATTCGGCCAAAAGAGGGAGACCGTGCGTCACAGTAGGGGGACTCACAGACTCTCCACAGTTAAATCCCCTCACAAGATTCCTCCTGCCCATTAGGTTCATACACAATCACAGGGAAATTGTCACTCAGGCCTTGATTGATTCGGGGGCTGAGCAGAGTTTCATCTTGGGGGAACTGGCAACCCGATTAGGACTCCCGTGTCATCCTTTGAGAACCCCCCTCCAACTTATTCCCCTGTCCAAAGCCCCTATGGCAGTGGTATCCAAGCAGACCGCCCCGGTGTCAGTCATCGTTTCGGGGAACCATCAGAAGGAGCTCAGGCTGTTTGTGTTACCAGTTTCCTCCTCTCCGGTCATCCTGGGCTATCCCTGGCTTTGACTTCACAACCCCATGATCAACTGGCGTACTGGGAGCGTGGTTTCGTGGAGCTCCTTCTGTTTGAGTGCCTGTCTGCAGTCTGCTGCCTGCTCGCCGTCCATGCCCCTGTCTTCTCCTTCCACTCCTCCTCCCAATCTGTCCAGGGTTCCCCCGGAGTATCACGACCTGGGGGCCGTATTCAGTAAGTCCCAAGCACTGTCTCTCCCACCCCCCCCCCCCCCCCACCAGCCATATGACTGCGCCATCAATCTTCGGGCTGGAGCCCCGCTGCCATCGAGCCGTCTCTACAGCCTGTCAGCTCCGGAGCGGGAGGCGATGGAGTCATATATTAAGGAATCGCTTAACTCTGGCATCATCCATCCTTTGTCTTCAGTGGTGGGGGCTGGATTTTTTTTTGTCGGGAAGAAGGATAGCTCTCTCAGACCATGTATCGACTTCTGTGCCCTGAATAACATCACCATCAAGAACAAGTACACTCTCCCTCTGATGGACACGGCGTTCAATTATCTCCGGGGGGCCTCCTGTTTTACCAAACTGGACCTTTGTAACGCCTATCATCTGGTGCGGCTCAGGGAGGGTGATGAGTGGAAGACTGGTTTTCGGACCCCTAGCGGGCATTTTGAGTACTTGGTGATGCCATTCGGGCTGACCAACACCCCTGCCGTCTTCCAGCGCCTGATTAATGACGTTTTGAGGGATTTTCTGGGCTCGTTTGTCTTCGTATACCTGGATGACATTCTGATCTTCTCGCAGTCCTTAGACAAGCATCGGGTACACATGAGGCAGGTTCTACAGCGGCTTCTGGAGAACAAGCTTTATGTAAAGGCCGAGAAGTGTGAGTTTCACGTCCCCCCAAACATCATGTCTTGGCTTCATCATCTCTCATAATCAGATTATCCCTGACCCCGGCAAGGTTAAAGCGGTGGTAGATTGGCCCACCCCCACCTCCAGAAAGCAGCTCCAGCAATTCCTGGGGTTCGCCAATTTTTACCGCCGCTTTATCCAAAACTACAACATCACTGCTCTTCCTTTGACCCGCCTCACTTCCCCCAAAGTGGTTTTTCATTGGTCAGCGGAAGCTGAAGCGGCATTCTCCGCATTGAAATCTCAGTTCTCATCCTCTCCTATCTTGACACAGGTGGATCCCGTCCTTCAATGCCTGGTGGAGGTGGATGCCTCGGACTCAGGGGTTGGAGCCGTGCTGTCCCAGTGCTCTCAGGTCGATGGTGAGATCCGCCCCTGTGCGTTCTTCTCCCGCCGTCTGTCCTTGGCGGAACGTAACTATGACATTGGTGACAGGGAGCTCCTGGCAGTCAAGATCACCCTGGAGGAGTGGCGTCACTGTTTGGAGGGGGCCGCCCAGCCATTCATCGTCTGGACGGACCATAAGAATTTGGAATACCTGAGGACGGCCAAACACCTGAATGCCTGTCAGGCCCGCTGGTCCCTGTTTTTTGGACGATTCAATTTCACTATCACCTACCGTCCCAGGGCTAAGAACACGAAGCCGGATGCACTGTCCAGGCAGTTTTTCTCGGATGCTGCGGAGGTGTCACAGCATCCCATCATCCCCTCATTCTGTGTCGTGGGCGCCCTCTCGTGGGGTATCAAGGAAAGGGTCTTGAGAGCGCAGGAGGCCGAACCAGATCTGGGTGGGGGTCCAGCAGGGAGGTTGTTTGTTCCTTCTTCCGTCCGGGGTGAGGTCATTCATTGGGGTCACTCCTCCAGGCTCTCGTGTCATCCTGGGAGGGCTTGCATGGTGGAACTCCTCCAGAAGACGTTCTGGTGGCCATCGCTCCAGAAAGATGTCGCTGAGTACATCCGCATCTGTCCCCAGTGCACCACCGGTAAGACATCTTCATCTCCTCCAGCTGGTTTGCTCCACCCTCTTCCTATTCCTGGCAGACCCTGGTCCCACATCGCCCTTGACTTCATCACCGGTCTCCCACCATCTACCCATTACACCATCATCCTCACGACTGTGGACAGATTTTCTAAGGCCGCCCACTTTGTCCCCTTACAGGGGCTGCCTACGGCTAGGGAAATGGCCGATCTACTCGTCCAGCACGTCGTGAGGCTGCACGGCATCCCCACAGACATCGTCTCTGATCGGGGTCCTCAGTTTGTGTCCCGGGTGTGGAGATCATTCTACAATGCCCTAGGAGCCACAGTGAGTTTGTCTTCTGGTTACCACCCGCAGAGCAATGGGCAGTGTGAGCAAGCGAATCAGGAGCTGGAGGCTGCGCTGCGGTGTGTCGCCACTGTGAACCCAGCATCTTGGAGTGCCCATCTCCCCTGAATCGAGTATGCCCACAACACCACCGTGTCCTCGGCTATTGGCATGTCCCATTTGAGGCCTCCATGGGATACAACCCCCCGCTGTTTCCCGAAGAGGAGAGGGACATCGCTGTACCATCCATTCAGGCTCACCTGCGGCACTGTCGTCAGCTGTGGAGGGCGACCCGGACTGCACTTCGCCACACGGCAGAGTGCAACACCACGACAGCCAGTCGCCATAGGACGCCAGCCCCTTCCTATCAGGTGGGTCAGCAGGTTTGGCTTTCTACAAAGCACATTAACCTCAAAGCTGAGTCAAGGAAGTTGTCTCAATGGTTTATTGGTCCCTTCCCCATAGACCGTATAATCAATCCTGTGGCTGTGCGCCTTGCTCTCCCCCCTCCCTCCGCATTTGTCCTACCTTTCATGTCTCCCAAATTAAGCCTTTTTTTCCAGCCCTCTGTGTACCCCTCCCAGGTCTCCACCTCCACCTATGGTGATCAATGGCGACCCGGTGTGGAGAGTCAACGCCATCCTGGACGTCCGCCATCGGGGTTGTGGCCTTCAGTACCTGGTGGACTGGGAGGGGTATGGCCCGGAATGGAGGTCCTGGGTGCATACATCCTTCGTGCTGGATGATCAGCTGATCAGGGACTTCCATCGGACGCACCCAGGTAGGCTGGATCGGGCGCCAGGAGATGCCCCTCGGGGGGGGGAGTACTGTGATGGCTCGTTCCAGCTGATTATGATCTGCAGCTGCGCGCACACCTGTTCTCCATCACTACCAGGCTATTTAACCCACTCTGCCCTCTGATTGGCATGGAGCCGTCTGATCCTCATGGCTCATCGAGACTACTCTCGTCTTCGCCCATCTCCTGAGACTTTCTTAGACCACGTCATTCTACCAGAGTCATCCCTTGCTTTCTATTCTCCTGGAAGTAGCTACCCTCTGCAACCAAGTAAGCCATCCTACTACTCACCATTTCCTTGCTCATCCCCTGTGCACAGGCGGAGTTCCGTGGTGGCGGAATCCTTCCTCCTGAGCGGCGGACTGAGCTCCATGTTCGTCCTCAGCTGTATTGTGGCTTTGGGCGCTGTCCTCTTGGCTGGAGCCTTTGGGCCAACCTGAGCACGTCACCATCCCAGCGAACAGTAAGATTCTGTCATTCTCGCACGTCCCCATCTGGGCATTACTAACGTCTGCTGTCTCTGCTCTGTCCATAGGGTTGCCAGGTTGCATGGTGTTCTGCTCACCCCCAGCTGCCACGTCATCCCTGATTCACACTCGAACACACACACTCACACCCACCCACTCACTCACGCACACACACACACACACACACACACACACACACACACACACACACACACTGGTTTACACAATAAAAGATAATTGTATCTATCCTTGAGCCTGTGTTTGTTTACTGAGTCTAGTAACCATGTCAAAACAAAAGTAAGTAATAAAAACAATGTTTCAGACTTCATAAAATGTGTTTGCAAATCAAGTTCTTTCGGTTTTCTGCATGTCAGTCATACTTTTACTCTGTATTTGAGTCATGAAGAGACACCTTTGGTTGGTACTGCCCTTTCATCATCCTCATCATCCCCGGTAATTGTGTCATGGTACATCACTAAGTTTACATGTACAAGTTTCATCATCATACTACAGATATAATGAATGACAGGAAAAGATCAAAATTATCACTACAAAAATTACTAACAAATTCATGAGACTTTTCCATGAAGAGAATAACCAACTTAACCAATTCTGTGCATCGGTGACATTATCCCTGGCCTCAGCAGCCTGTAAGGCAGTGAGGTTGCATATGGCCGAAGCAATAATGTGACCATTTGCATCATTTTCAGGGATAAAAGTACAACAATAATCACCTACAATAGTACACACACACCCCCACAGGCGGCAGTTAACCTCTTGCACTCCGGTATACCGCGGACGGTCATGTCTCTGCGTCCTAGGGCGCACTGAAAAAAAAAAGCTGCAGACACAGCCGCGAACAGAAAGCCAAAGGAGTGCTTTGATTGGTTTAGATTTGATTGACCTCTCATTCGACTAATAAGAGCCTTGAATTGGGTTTCTAAAACCTTGAAGAACCAATGACTGAAAACCTAGCAAGAAGGACCCGCCTACCAACGGCTGCGAATGCAGTGAGCCAATCGAAGCAGAGAAGTTCCACGATTGAAAGCGTGTGTCCCGTGCGTAAAATCTGTTTTGTGTAAGCCGATGGGTGACACACACGTGTTTGCCAGTCTTTTTTTCTTACTACTGTTCTTATTTGTTTTGAAAAATCGTTCACCAAAACCACAATCATGGAAGCGCAAAACCGCAGTAATGGAATTATGATTTGACCGGGTCACGTGACCAGAACCACGAGTCCGTAACAAGCGGACCAGCGTCATGTTCGTCTGACAATGAGGAAGAGAAGTTCGCCAGCGACACTGCTGTTGTGGACAGGTAAGTGTTAAAAGCTAAATTATTCTTTATCCCTGAAAATTGTAATCAAAATGACTTTTGACCGATTGGTAAATTACAACTGTGCGTCACCGCAACATGACGGACCCGGACCGTGAATGCACCCCCCCCCCCGCTACTCTTCTGTAGCGGACTGCAGATATTATTGCAGATATTTTAGTACAACTGTGCGTAGTAGACCGCGGCGCACCGTCCCCGCGGTCCGTCATGTAGCGATGGGCGATGTCCGTCCTTTGTAGCAGGGGTGGGGGTGGGGGTGGGAGTTGTTATCTTCTACATTACAGATATTTTAGTATAATTTTTAGTGCACTGTAGGTTATTTTTTCTTGTAAAAAAAGCCACACATTTTTTACGTGGTATGCATCTTTGTGTGTGGGGGCTTGTTTGTTCATTCATTCATTCATGAATGAATAAACAATCCCACACACACACACACACACACACAGCCCTGAGTGTCACCTTTCATTAGAGCCCAACATCAAGCTTCTATATTGAATCATTCAAAAGTTACAGACGTTTTTCCAAACTCTGCCATTTGGCACAATTTGGCACAGTTCAAAAACGCCTGGGAACAACCTGTGAAGAAAGCTGTGTAATATATTCATTTTTTGTGGTATTGTTACAGAATTTCGACCTCAGCTGGATAACACTTGGTTCTACATTTCTGTTGCATTTTCCAGCCCGAATCTGACAGCTGTGTGTTATTTGCAAGCATTTGTATCCAAAAAAACACCCAGGCGAAATTTATTTTCTTCAAGTTCAGTATGTTTAGATGACTGTTACTCAGTGGCAGGAGCACTTAGAGATTATGACTGTTTTGCCAAAAAATTCAAAGTGTTTTCTTTTAAATGAGACCAACCCCGTGAAGATGCTGCAAAGGGTTGAAGAACAGCTTTTGATTTACTTTGGGTACGTTATTTTTAGGCGTTTTTTAGGGAAATTGACCAGAGTGTAAGGGGTTAATTGATCAAGAACCATTCTATTTTGTGTCATCATGAGCCTCATAGGCGTCATTTCTTCCCTTATACCCGACCAAACAGATAAGGAAAAATTCACAAATGATTGTAGTGTGGTGGACACACACATGGGACCTGTTTTGTAGCTCACATTTTAGGTCAGAACAAAGGCAGGAAGCTGCAGGAATCTTAGCCTTGGTATGCAAGGCTTGAGACTGTGGGGGGTTCAATTAAAGGATTAAGGAAGGGATGCATTGGAGACAGTGGAAGTGATATCATGGAGAGAAATGCATTGTGACTGTCTTTATAATGCAAGATGGTCTGTGTAATATGTGATCTGTGAAGTGTGAAGTTCCTGATATTTAAGAACGAGAGTTTACTGTGTCATTCTCTTTCTCTGCTTTGAGATGATGGTGTTGTGAATAAAACTGACTTTGAGAGAGAACTCTGCCTCGTCATTTTCACATCACCACACTGGTGACCCGAGACGTATAATGCAAGAAGAAAATTCCCCCTGGCCAGCCGCGTCAGGAGCCCCCAGCCAAGCGAATGCCACTACAGTCCAGCTACCAGACTTCTGGCAGAACAATCCGCGCTCCTGGTTCAACGCGGTTGAGGCGCAGTTCAACCTCCGGGGGATATCGGTAGATGCCACGAAATTCTACCACGTAGTCATAAAGCTGGACAACAACACGGCCCAGCATGTGGAGAGCCTGATCGACCAGCCGCCGGATAGCGACAAATACGGCACGTTGAAGGCTGCACTCATCCAGCAATTCACCCCCTCAGCGGAGGAGTGAGCAGAGAGGTTCCTGGCGCTGACGGAGGGGGAAAATGACATGCCCGCGAGCCTGATGGAGAAGTTGTTGAGGTTGAAAGACTCTGACGACGATCACTTCATTTTCACCCACCTCTTCCTCAGAACTCTACCGTCAGCAGCGAGAGCGACCCTGGCCACTTCGCCACTGTTGGCCCTACGGGACTACCGCACGCTGAGCTGAGAGGCGCAGCGGATTGTCAACGCCACCAAGTGGCGCGCAGCCATGGCCGCTGCAGCGGAACTCGGCGCGACGACCGGAGACGACAGGGGGCCAGAGGCAGTGGTGCCAGACTCACCGACGACGGCGGCGGCAGGGGCCAGGGAACATGGACCGGACGTCTTTTGTTTCTACCATCACCGCTTCGCAGAGAGGGCACGCAAGTGTGTACTGCCGTGCCAGTTCGGGCGTTCGCGAAACACCAAGACCGGGGGTCAGTAGCAGCCGCGGCCCTCGGGGAAGAGAACAAGCTGCTCTACTTGTCGGACGCATGCTCGGGGAGGCATTTCCTCGTCGACACAGGCGCCCAGTTGAGTTTCATCACAACTTCCTACGCGGACAGACTGGCTGATTCCGGAGGTCCCCGGGTGACGGCAGCGAACGGCTCAGAGAGTAAGACCTTTGGTGAGAAGACTCTGCTCCTGTCTCTACATGGTCATACATTTGAGTGGACTTTTGTTGTAGCAACAGTAAATTTCAATATGTTGGGGGCTGATTTTTTGTGCTCACATGGTTTGTTGGTTGATCTCGCTAACAGGCGCCTGGTTAATGCACTTTCTTTTGATTCTATCCCCTGTACAGCGCGAGTGGCCCCGCCAACAGCGCAAGCCAATGTCACAGCAGCAGGTGACAAGTTCCACACACTGCTCACTCAGTTCCCAGTACTCACGGTCCCCACATTTTCGGCAACAGTCGCTAAGCACGGGGTGGAGCATTTTATTACCACTACCGGACAGCCCATTTTTGCAAAAGCTCAGCGCTTGGACGCAGTTAAACTGGCCATAGCGCGCGAGGAGTTCGCCAACCTGGAGAGGTTGGGCATTATCCAACGTTCAAACAGTCCGTGGGCTTCCCCCCTACACATGGTCCCGAAAGCTGATGGATCATGGTGCCTTTGCGGGGATTTCCGCAGGTTAAACAACGCTACAGCGCACGACCGCTACCCAATCCCACATATCCAAGATTTTTCCGTTCATTTGGCAGGGGCGCGCATTTTTTCTAAAATAGACTTGGTCCGCGGTTACCACCAAGTCCCAGTGCGCGCTGAAGACATACCCAAAACAGCGGTAATAACTCCGTTTGGCCTATTCGAGTTTTTACGCATGCCATTCGGACTTAAAGGGGCTGCTCAGACGTTCCAACGCATGATGGACGCGGTGCTTCGCTATCTCCCTTTCGTGTTCGTCTACCTGGACGATATTTTAGTAGCCAGCGCGTCCGAAGACGAACACGAAAAACACCTGGCCACAGTTTTCCGAAGGTTGGGAGATCACGGGTTAATAATCAACCCAGCGAAGTGTCAGTTCGGGGTGGCGCAGATCGATTTTTTGGGACACCGCGTCTCCCCCGAAGGAGCAGTTTCGCTGCCTGACAAGGTGCGCACGGTGGCAGATTTTCCCCGGCCGCAGACGGTCAGGGCGTTGCAGGAGTTTTTGGGAATGGTGAATTTTTATAACCGTTTCCTCCCCCGCGCGGCGCAACTCATGCAGCCGTTGTATGCCGCGCTCAAAAAAAAGAAACCCGCGGATAAGATCGAGTGGCCCCCGGAGCGGGACCAAGCGTTCTCGGAGGTGAAAGCAGCCTTGGCAAAGGCTGCGTTGTTGGCACACCCAGACCCAACGGCCCGTATAGCGCTCACCACTGACGCATCAAAGGTGGCCATAGAGGCGGTCGTGGAGCAACATGTAGCCGGGGTTTGGCAGCCCCTCGCATTTTTCAGCAGGACCTTGCGTGATAGCGAACGTAAATACAGCGCGTTCGACAGGGAGCTGCTCGCTCTCCATTTGGCCATCCGCCACTTTCAGTTCTGGCTGGAAGGACGCGCTTTCACCGCGTTCGTTGACCACAAACCGCTAACATTCGCGATGGCCAAGGTCTCTGAACCGTGGTCAGGCCGGCAGCAGAGACAGCTGGCCGCGATATCAGAGTTTACCACTGATATTCAGCACGTGGCGGGCAAACTCAATGTAGTGGCAGATTGCCTCTCGCACGCCGTGGCGGCCCCAGTCAGCGTAGGGGTAGATTATGCAGCCATGGCCGCGGAGCAGGTTAATGACGTGGACATGCACGTGCTCCAGTCTGGACCAACAGGGTTAAGGCTGGAGAGCAGGGTGCTGCAAGATGGTCTGCCCCCCCCAATCTGCGATGTCTCCACTGGACGGCCGCGTCCAGTAGTACCGGCCGCGTGGCACCGCCGCATCTTTGACTCGGTTCATTCTTTGGCGCACCCTGGAGTGCGCGCGTCGGTCAAAATGGTGGGAGAGAAATTTGTGTGGCCGAGCCTCCGCAAACAAGTCAAAGAGTGGGCAGCAGCCTGCACGGCGTGTCAACGAGCCAAAGTACACAGGCACACGAGGGCTCCTTTGGAACCGTTTCACATTCCGGCCAAGAGGTTCGATCACGTTCATGTGGACCTCGTGGGCCCCCTCCCACCGTCACAGGGGTGCACACACCTTCTGACAATGGTGGACCGCACCACGCGCTGGCCTGAAGTGGTCCCGCTGGCATCAACCACAGCCGAGGAGGTGGCGCGCCCGTTTTTAACAGCTTGGGTGGCGCGCTTCGGCGTTCCGTCGGGCATTACGTCCGACAGAGGCCCTCAATTTGTGTCCGAGCTTTGGTCGACAATGGCCCGCATCCTGGGTGTCACAATTCACCGCACAACCGCGTACAATCCGCAGGCTAACGGGTTATGTGAACGTTTTCATAGGTCATTGAAAGCGGCTCTCAGAGCGTCACTGACGGATACAAATTGGGTTGACAAGTTACCGTAGGTGTTACTGGGGTTGCGTTCTGCGCCTAAAGACGATCTAGAAGCCTCCCCAGCGGAGCTCGTGTTTGCGCAGCCACTCCAGCTGCCTGGGGAGTTTCTCCCAGATAACCCTGCGCCAAACACCTCCCCGTCTCAGCTGTTGCGGAGTAACATAGAATCAAGCACGCTGCCCGGCTCCGCGCACCACAGTTTTCCGCGCGTTTTTGTGCCTAAAACTTTGAAGAACGCAGAGTTTGTTTTTGTTAGACACGATGCGCATCGAACACCGCTGCGACCGCCTTATGACGGACCATTCAGAGTGCTAGAAACAGGGGACAAGCAGTTTTTGATAGATTTGGGGGGTAGGAAAGAGAGAATTGGCATAAACAGACTCAAACCCGCTTTTGTGGTGGCAGATGAGCAGGTGCTGTTGGCTGGTAGAGCCCCTCCCCCCACCACGGGGGGCTTCACAGAGTAATGTTTCCCCAGAACACCCACAGGTGCTGACAAAAGGTTTCCACACCCAGACGGCAAACCCCCAGGACAGCCCCGCAGAGACGTTGAATCCCAGCTACAGCAGATACGGCAGGAGGCTGAAGCCTATACAGCATGTGGACTGATGTGTATTGATACTTTCACGGCATGCATGTGGTTATTCTCTTGTTGTTCTGTTTGTCTAAAATGTTGGGGGGGGGGCTTTGTGTGGTGGATACACACATGGGACCTGTTTTGTAGCTCACATTTTAGGTCAGAACAAAGGCAGGAAGCTGCAGGAATCTTAGCCTTGGTATGCAAGGCTTGAGACTGTGGGGGGTTCAATTAAAGGATTAAGGAAGGGATGCATTGGAGACAGTGGAAGTGATATCATGGAGAGAAATGCATTGTGACTGTCTTTATAATGCAAGGTGGTCTGTGTGACGTGATCTGTGAAGTGTGAAGTTCCTGATATTTAAGGACGAGAGTTTACTGTGTCATTCTCTTTCTCTGCTTTGAGATGATGGTGTTGTGAATAAAACTGACTTTGAGAGAGAACTCTGCCTCGTCATTTTCACATCACCACAGTAGCCTATAATTAAGTGTTTCAATCCATAAGATGTTCTTTCCCACTCCCACCCAAGGAAACAGTGAATTTTTTTGATTTTGATTTTTTTTTGTATACTTTATTGATCCCCAGAGGGGAAATTGAGGGCATCCACCTGGATGGATGAAGCAGCCACGGTACGGCACTATCCCTTTACTATTCACACACACATTCACACCTAGGGCCAATTTAGAGTCTCCAGTCAACCTAACCTGCATGTTTTTGGCCTGTAGGAGGAAACCAGAGAAATCCCCAAGTAAACCTACGCAGACACGGAGAGAACATGCAAACTCCACACAGATCACTGTTGGTCAGGGGCTGGGATCGAACCAGGGATCCCATGGCCAAGGGTGAGTTGCTGTGCTGCCGCAGTGCTAACCACTCCGCCACTGCACTGCCAAAATGAAGGACCTTTGACCCTATGCTTTTTATCTTAAATTGCTCTGGTACATCTGTGTCCCAAATGGCATCATGAGGTGCAAAGTGTGTATCCTGTGGTGAAAAAGCATCTCTCTTCACCCTGCCCACCTGGCCTGCCAGCATAATGAGGGTGTGATCAGTCGCAAAAACGGGCACAAATTCCTCCCCACTTCATGGGCAGGTGTGAGTACACCCGATAGCCACAAAACCACTATCCCCCATCACCATATGCGTGCCAAATGTGTGAGAGTTACAAATGGCAGCACTACAGAGCTCTTGCAAGGTGACAGTTCCAGAATGACAAAGAGGATCTTCAGGACAATATTTGCCCACTTCATTGGTCAAGCAGGTAGCAGCACAGGGGCGAGACGCGCTGTGCACTGTTGCACACTTAGAGAGTGGTAAGCTGCCCAGAGAGACATCACCACTTCCCTTTAAACAAAAGGAGAAGTTCCATGGTGAATTTACCTTGCCTTCACAGAGTAAGGAGTGTCACCATGTTTCCGATCAGTGGAGTAATAAGTGGTGTGACAGGTGTGATTCAAAATAATGTTTGCTGTGTTATTTCTGTACATAGCCTCTTGTAAGAAACAGACAGCTTGTGGTAGCTCCATTATTTTAGCCGTAACAGATATTTGACCAGCTGATAAAATGGTAAATGGTAAATGGCATTCACTTAGTGGGGTAAAAAAGTATTTAGTCAGCCACCAATTGTGCAAGTTCTCCCACTTAAAAGATGAGAGAGGTCTCCAATTTTCATCATAGGTATACCTCAACTATGAGAGACAAAATAAAGAAAAAAAAATCCAGAAAATCACATTGAAGGATTTTTAATGAATTAATTGGTAAATTCCTCGGTAAAATCAGTATTTGGTCAATAACAAAAGTTCATCTCAATACTTTGTTATATACCCTTTGTTGGCAATGACAGAGGTCAAATGTTTTCTGTAAGTTTTCACAAGGTTTTCACACACTTTTGCTGGTATTTTGGCCCATTCCTCCATGCAGATCTCCTCTAGAGCAGTGATGTTTTTTTTTTTTTATTTAAGTTTTTGTAAAGGGTATACAGGTCGTTACAGCAATGCATTGTTTACATTTTCATCACATGTTCCCTTATTTTCTGATATCTGACAACATTGGAAGAATAATTCTTACAAAACCCCTTTTTTTTTTAAAGTGAAAGAAAAAGTGAAATTAAAGAGAAAAAAAAAAAAAACAGCAAAAAACAAACAAAAAGAAAAAGTAAGTAAATAAAGGTAAAAGAGCATCTGAGTAGCGTTGGAACAAAGAGCGGAACTATTATTGAAATGGTATTTGTCAAAGATTAGATCTAATGGAAGACACATATGCGATCCAGGGTTGCCAAAAGTTCATGAACCCATCCATGTCCTGTCTCAGTACGAATGTCAACTTTTCCATCGAGTAAATGTCTTGGATCACGTTAATCCAATCTTCAGGTGTAGGACAGTCCTTCAACATCCATTTTTTAGTTAGAGCTTTTTTGCTTGCCAATATTAAAACATTGAATAAGTATTTTTCTCCTCGTCTTTCCAGTGAGTCCGGTAGTAAACCCAAATACAAAGTTACAAAAGAAAAGGGAACTGTTATTTTGAATATTTTCCCCAATATTGTCTGTACATTGGTCCAATATTGGTGGATAACTGGGCATGACCAAAACACATGAAAATGATTTGCAGTCTTTTCACCACACAAGCGCCAACAGTTCAATCCCTTATGGGTAAATTTGTTTTGTGCAGGTGTTCTGAAAAATCTTACCAAGTTTTTCCATCAAAATTCTCTCCACTGCAGGGATGAGGTACTTTTCCATTGCTGTTTATTTAGCTTTTCCCATATTTCCAGTTGTAAAGTGAAATTCCCCTCTTTTTCCCATCTCTCTTTTATATATGATGTGTTGTCTCCTTTTAAGTCTTGAAGACCTTGGTATATTTTAGAAATGTATCTGATCCCTGGGATCCCTTTATATGCCATTAAGAAGACCTTCAGAACACCTGACTGGGCCCTTTCCAAATCCTCCTTTTTAAGTATATTGTTTATGTGATGTCTAAGCTGGAAGAACCTGTAAAGGTCTTGATTTATTAGACCTTGTTTTTTCAAATCTTCAAAACTTCTTAAAATTTGCCCTTTAAAAAAATCGTAATATTTTATCAGCCCTTTCTCCTTCCACTTTTTAAATCTGGTGTCTGTTTTATTAGGAGTAAAGTCTTGATCATAGGCAATCCATTGCAGAAGTCGATAGGGCTCTTTAGTTTGATTCTCTCTGACTATCTTAAACCAAATTTTTAGCGGGGTCTCTATCCACGGGTTAGTGTTATTCAAAAGCTTAGGTAAGGCATTGTTCCCTATTATCGCCTGTAGGGGGATGTCACTTGTTATTTGGCATTCGATCTCTTTCCATTGTGCAGTGTAGAATGGGTTACATATCTCTACTAAAGTTTTAATTTGTGCGGCTTTAAGGTAGTCCCTGATATTTGGCAGCGCGAGCCCACCTTTGTCTTTGTTTAGCTGTAAGGTTCTATATCTGATTCTAGGTCTCTTGCCCTGCCATATGAATCTTGAGATCCTTCTGTCCAGCTCCTGCCATGTTTTTTTGGGAGGTTCTACCGGTATTGTTTGGAAAAGGTATAGAAGACGTGGAAGTATATTCATTTTGACTGCTTCAATTCTTTGTGCAGTACCCAAGAATGGTATCATATTCCATCTTGCTAGGTCAGATTTTATTTTTGTCACCAGTGGATCATAGTTTAGTGATATAATTTTGTTGAGTTGTTTTGGGATATTGACCCCCAGATATTTCATAGATTCCGACTCCCAGTTAGTTTTGAGTTTGCTTAGTGAATAATGATTTGGGTCGTAGTTGAATGTTAAAATTTGGGTTTTATGCATGTTTAATTTGTACCCCGATAAATCTCCATACTCTGAAAAAACTGAGGTTAGTTCTGGTGAAGAAGAGACCGGCTGCCCTAGGTATATTAAAATGTCATCAGCAAAGAGTGCTATTTTATGTTCCTTCTGACCAAGTGTAATACCTTGAATTTTTTGATTTTGTCTTATCCATTGGCTCAGAGGTTCTATGAAGATTGCAAAGAGCAGTGGAGACAGGGGGCAGCCCTGACGACATCCTCTTTCCAGCTCAAAAGATGATGATAAATTACCGTTAATCCTTATTTTAGCTGTTGGTTTTTTATATAATGCCTGTATAGTTCTAATGAAGTTGTTATGAAAATTGAAACTGGATAAGATTCTATATAGAAAAGACCAGTCAACCGAATCGAATGCTTTTTCAGCATCTAATCCCAATATGACTGCATTTAAGTTATATTTTTTTATATGATGAATTATGTGTAAAGTGCGTCGAATGTTGTCTTGTGTCTGTCTTTGTCTTATAAAACCTGTTTGGTCTAAATGAATTAGGTCTGTCAGTATATTTTCTAACCTTTTGGCAAGGATAATGGTAAAAAGCTTATAGTCCTGATTTAATACACTGATTGGTCTGTAGTTGGAGCACTCTAGTTTATCCTTTTCAGGTTTAGGTATAACTGCAATGACCCCTTCTCTCCAGGAGGGGGGGGGATTTCCCCTGTGTGGAGGACATAATTAAATGTTTTCAGGAGGAGAGGAGATAGTTGCTGTTTAAAGGTTTTGTACCACTCTGCTGTATAGCCATCTGCTCCTGGGGATTTGTTAGCTTTAAGTTTCATAATTGCTTTTTCCAATTCTTTAGGTTGTATTTCTGACAGTAGTGTTTTATTTTGTGACTCCGTAAGTTGGGGAAGGTTTAATGTGTTTAGGAATGCCTCGGATGAGTTTTTATGTTTTTTGTGGGAGTATAAGTTCTTATAGTAATTCTCGAAGCTTTTAAGAATATCCTGAATTCTGAATTTTATTTCCTTTGATACTGGGTCTCTGATTTTGTAGATTGCTCTTTCTGTTTGTTGTTTCCTCAATTTATAGGCTAGCAATTTTGCCGATTTACTGCCTGCTTCATAGTATTTTTGTTTCAAAAATGTAAGTTTCTTCTGGATTTCTGTTGTGTAGATCTCATTTATTTGGTTTTTAATTTCCTTAATCTTGAGCGAGTCAGTAGAATGAGTGTTGCCTTTGTGTTCTTTTTCTAGGTTCTTAAGTTCTGACTCTAATGTGGATAGTTTTTCTTGTCTTAGTTTCTTTTGGGTTGCCAGTTTTGCAATAATCTTTCCTCTTATTACAGCTTTGCATGCATCCCACAGTATTAAAGGGGATACTTCTCCATTATCGTTTTCTTCCAAATATCTGAGAATATCTGATTCCAATTCATCTTTCAATGGTCCTTTCAGGACATTTGAATTTAACCTCCAAGAAAATGTATTATTTGTGTATTTTTGGATATTTAAGTCCATGTAGATCGGACTGTGGTCAGAGAGATCCATCAGTCCTATTTTACATGTTTCTACTCTTCCAATGTCTCTATTAAACATAAAAAAATAGTCAATCCTTGAGTAAGATGAATGTGGAGTTGAGTAAAATGTATAGTCTTTTACACTGGGGTTGAGTTCCCTCCACACATCACAGATTCCCATTCTTTTAGTAGCATCCGAGTCTTCCTGCTTTGGGTGTTATTTTGATGTGGAGAATTACCAGAAGCATCCCAGTATGGATTCAGTCTAAGATTGAAGTCCCCACCACATATCACTAAACCTTGAGCTTTAGTTATCATTAGGTCAAATACATTTTTATAAAATTTCCAGTTAGCCCCTGGGGGAGCATACACATTCAGCAGGGTGATATCTTCTCCCTCTAGCCGCCCAGTTACCAAACTGTATCTCCCTTCTTTATCTTTGTGTTCTGATTTTTTTTCAAATGTAATTTTGGTTGATATCAATGTCGCTACTCCCCTCCTCCTCCCTGACTTATATGAAGATGAAGAGATCATTTTAAACCCTTGTCTACTGAGTTTAGTGTGCTCCACGTCTGTTAGGTGGGTTTCTTGTAAAAATATTATTCCTGCTTTGTCTTTTTTCATTTTGCCTAGAATCTTGGATCTTTTAACTGGATTCAGGATTCCTTTTACATTATATGAAATTATTTTGGTTACACCCTGTTTCTCCATTGTGTTGTTTTGTTTAGTATAACTGTGTGGTGGCCCTCTTTTGTGCTACTCAGAAACTGAAAGAACATTAAGAACAAGAAAAACATTAAGAACATAGTATATAAAACTTTAAAACAAAAAACTGTCAAAAGAACTTCCTGAGCTGAGGTCTTTTTAAAGACCCTGGAAGAGCCTTGATGGAGTGTAGGCTCTGAGGGAAATTCCTCAAACTCTGTTACGTGTTGAGGGCCCTCTCTTACCCCTGTAAGTTGTCCCATGCTTTTAACGTGAGTTTCAGAACCCAATCCGAACTTGTAATGATTTTTTTTTTCCCTTTATGCCTATACCCTGTGAAATTGTATGCACCCTCCCACTCCCATCACAGCAAACATTCACGCAAAAACAGTATTTGTTAGTGTGAGGAGAACATGTGGATTATTGTCACATTTCTATTTTAACAAGTTTTTTTTTTTTTAATTAAAAAGACTTATTTGTTTCAAATATTATGACTGTTCCATGAAATGTTTTACCACATGCTGAATACGCATCTCCTTTAATGTTTGTTACCTTGTATGAGGGGGGTTGGAAGTGCAGATTGACTCAAAAAAAAAAAAAAAATGGTTGCTATTCCAACCTGAAAACGGACAGTTTATCCGCGACGCTCTGGCGCTGGGTTTCCCGCTGCTGGCCCGTGGATTTTGAAGGTCTTTGTGTTGTCCATGTTTGCGTTTTGATCTTCTCACTCGGGTCTGCTGTGGGTTTAAATACCGTTACCGGGAGCCCTCTTCTCGCCATGTCAGCTGTTGCTTCTTCCGCCGAATTATAGAGACATGTTTCTTCACCGTAGAAGACCCTTAACTTCGCAGGAAATGGCGTCTGAACGCGCAGTTTCTTCTCACGTAGTACCTTTTTGGCATCATTGTATTCCCTGCGCTTTTTAAGGACCTCCGGAGCGTAATCGTGTTCCACGAAGACTTTTCTCTCCTGGTGCATAAATCCTTTTTTCTGCCAAGCCAGTCTTACAACCTCTTGTTTTATTTTGAAATTGGAAAATCTTACCAACACCGAACGTGGGGGCGCTTCCGCCGCTGGCCTAGCGGCTAATGAACAATGTGCCTTTTCTATGTTCAAGTCGGTGGTTTGTGGAATATCCAATTTCTCTCTTAGTAAAGATTCCATGCATTCTGCCATTGAGTTAAAACCGTTTTCGGCTCCTTCTATCAGACCATGAATTCTTATATTGTCTCTTCTCTGTCTTCCTTCTTGGTCGGCTAGCTTAGCCTCTATAGATGCTTGTCTTTTGCGTAGGTCCAGCACAGAATCTTCGAGCACTTTTATTCGTTCCTCTGCTTCCAAGATTCGGTTCTCGGCCTGGTCCACTCTGCTGTTTGTCCTTTTCAATTCGTCTCTGAATTCCCGAAATTCGGCCGTAACCTCTCGGCGAAATCGTCGTAGCTCTTCAAATAGCGATTTCAGGCTAACCTTTTTGTTAGCTACAACCAGTTCCTCGTCTTCTGAACGGAGATCTTCCAGTTCAGATTCTCCAGCCGATACGTGTCCTGGCCTGGAAAATTTCAGTTTTTTCTGTTTTCCTTTAGACATGATGATTTTGTCTTTTGATTTTCACTCCTCCAAAAATCCGTTAAGTTTGATTTTCAAGGTGTTATCTTGGATTGGGTCTGAGAGCTTCAGTGTTAAGCTGCAGTTGCCATGGCGTCCAGACCGGAAGTCCCAGAGCAGTGATGTTTTGGGGCTGTCGCTGGGCAACACAGACTTTCAACTCCCTCCAAAGATTTTCTATGGGGTTGAGATTTGGAGACTGGCTAGGCCACTCCAGGACCTTGAAATGCTTCTTACGAAGCCACTCCTTCGTTGCCCGGGCGGTGTGTTTGGGATCATTGTCATGCTGAAAGACCCAGCCACGTTACATCTTCAATGCCCTTGCTGGTGGAAGGAGGTTTTCACTCAAAATCTCACGATACATGGCCCCATTCATTCTTTCCTTTACACGGATCAGTCGTCCTGGTCCCTTTGCAGAAAAACAGCTCCAAAGTATAATGTTTCCACCCCCATCCTTCACAGTAGGTATGGTGTTCTTTCTCCTCCAAACACGACAAGTTGAGTTTTTACCAAAAAGTTCTATTTTGGTTTCATCTGACCATATGACATTCTCCCAATCCTCTTCTGGATCATCCAAATGCTCTCTAGCAAACTTCAGATGGGCCTGGACATGTACTGGCTTAAGCAGGGGGACACGTCCTGCACTGCAGGATTTGAGTCCCCGGCGGCGTAGTGTGTTTCTGATGTAGCCTTTGTTACTTTGGTCCCAGCTCTCTGCAGGTCATTCACTAGGTCCCCCCATGTGGTTCTGGGATTTTTGCTCACCGTTCTTGTGATAATTTTGACCCCACGGGGTGAGATCTTGCGTGGAGCCCCAGATCGAGGGAGATTATCAGTGGTCTTGTATGTCTTCCATTTTCTAATAATTGCTCCCACAGTTGATTTCTTCACACCAAGCTGCTTACCTATTGCAGATTCAGTCTTCCCAGCCTGGTGCAGGTCTACAATTTTGTTTCTGGTGTCCTTTGACAGCTCTTTGGTCTTGGCTATAGTGGAGTTTGGAGTCTGACTGTTTGAGGTTGTGGACAGGTGTCTTTTATACTGATAACAAGTTCAAACAGGTGCCATTAATACAGGTAACGAGTGGAGGATAGAGGAGCCTCTTAAAGAAGAAGTTAGAGGTCTGTGAGAGCCAGAAATCTTGCTTGTTTGTAGGTGACCAAATACTTATTTTACTGAGGACTTTACCAATTAATTCATTAAAAATCCTTCAATGTGATTTTCTGGATTTTTTTTTTCTCATTTTGTCTCTCATAGTTGAGGTATACCTATGAGGTATACCTATGATTCAGCGGAGGAATACATCTGGAGCCCTGTGCTCTCCATGGAATGGAATGCCTGTTTAAGCCTGTATATTAATATTAAAATTATGAAGCACAAGCGCATGAGAGAGGAAAATTCTATTCTCCGTGGGCTCTGAGCTGTGTAGATTTGACCTTGTTTTGATGCCCTGTTTACATTCCTCCTCGATGAGATAAGCAGAAGTGGCGGCTGCTTAACCCAAACAATCGACAGACAGCTGCTGTTGTTTCAGCGGATGAACTTCTCAAGGACAGTCCATGTGCCTTCATCTGCAAGCGAAGAGATAGACTCCGGACTTGTTTATAAGTCACATGATTATAACATCTATCCACTGCCTGGAGGCGCCCTCTGCTGTTCACTAGCAACTGTCACACCTACACTACACAAATGCATACAACATTACACGAACTGACACATATATACTGACTCATACATACACTGCCTCTCTCAACTCTTGTTTGTGTGATCTATATTGTCTGCTAATTGTGCATAGAGGTTTTTTTTCTGTGTAGTCAAAATTTGGCTCATTTGAGCTTTATGAGCTTATACGAGCGTTATTCTGATTAACTATGTTTTTTCTCTCTCCTATTGTGTTTTCCTCCCCCTCCCTTCCCCTCTTTACCCCCACTGTATGACAGGCACCTTGCATGGCTGCCGCGTCATTGGATGCGCCTAACGTGCGCGTCCAATGTCAAGTCAAATTCCTCGTATGTTTACTTGTAAACATACTTGGCAATAAAGCTGATTCTGATTCTGATGAAAATTGGAGACCTCTCTCATCTTTTAAGTGGGAGAACTTGCACAATTGGTGGCTGACTAAATACTTTTTTGCCCCACTGTATATAGCGCTTTTATTCTCATCTCTTGATGACCAAAGCGCTTTACAGATCCTGCTATCCACCCATTCACACACACATTCACACACTGATAGTGGCATTAAGGAGCAAACATAACAGTTGGAACGACTGGAACAATTAGCTGATTGAGCTGTGTAAATTAGTATACCTCCACCAGACAGTGCCAGCATAAACATGATAGATAGATAGATAGATAGATAGATAGATAGATAGATAGATAGATAGATAGATAGATAGATACTTTATTTTCGAACAAAAAAGTAACAAAAACAAAACAAGTGACAAATGCAATAAAGTAACAGTATACAGTGTTCGAAAGGGAGAAGGAAGAAGTGAACACTTATTAATTCCATCTCCTCTTTTCCATAAATACACTGATGAGATAAAAGTGATCAATATAACCATACAACACTTATCTGTGTGATTTAATATGTGTGTGATCAATATAATCACATAGTAGTTAGTTGTGTGCTTCAAAATATGTGTGTGTGTTCAGTATAATCATATAACAGTTATCTGTGTGACTCAAAATGTTTGTATTCTGCTTATATCTAGGTAAAATGATCAATATACCATAATGGAAAAATATTGCCAAGTGTGTGGTTCACTCTCTGCAAAATAGTGGACCTTTGTCTCATGAGAGAGAATAACAAACGCCTGGGATTTACGGAAAGGAGGCACAGTTGCGATAAGGAATGGCTGAGCTTGGCCTACGCTGACCTGGGAGGTGAAGTGACCTTCATGTGGAGACATTCGACGCCAGGAACGATCCTCCCTGCAACAGACACCTGGACTGTCCACTCATTAAATGCATGCTTTGTTCTTTGTTCATGTGTGTACATATATTCCGGGTCAGGGGTAGCATAGCCAGTCAGACTTCATGAACTGACACGATCTGTTGTTGTCAGGGAGAGAATGTTTGACCCGGCGCTGTAACCTACTATATTCAACTTGCTTACTTAATAAATACATGTTCCAATTAAACTTAATCTCTTCCTTGACAAACGAATCTGGGTAAACCATCTACACACATAGATAAGCTTTTAAAAGAGTAGACTTAGATGGTTTTTTTTCTACTAAGGTTTTTTATCCTAATAATTTTGAAACCTAACAATTTGGGGGCTTCGTCTGGTGAAAGGGGGAGATTATCATCTGATTTGGATCGATCTTTGTCTGGACAACGGACCTGCATCACCGGCTGACAACACAAGGGCGCCCTATAAAAAACCAGGTAAGCAGACGCCTGTTACATCAAAAGTTCTGCTATTGGCTATAACCAAAAGTTTTGTGTTGTCAAACGGTTTGATGTGTGTCCTAGGTTAAAAAAGCAGTTGAATATGGTAAATGTTTTTTGATGAATACATGCTTGGTTAACAAAGATGCTTTGGTAAAGAAAGATGTATGCTTTGCTTGTTTAAAAAGACCGTAAGACCGAGAGAGAGTGGTGAAAGGCCCCCGGCTCGGGTGCAGGACCCGATTTTGACCAACCAATCACGATTTGACATTGATTTTATATTGATTGATTAGATTGTGATCGCTTGGGACATTAACGGCCAAGACCGGGGAGGTGAAAGGCCCCCCGGCCCGGATGATATCGCTGCATATTTATTCATGGTCATCCGGCCTGACTACGGGTTCACGGACTGAGTAAATTGGTCCGTGACTTGTGAGGACAGGAACTGGGTTGGACTCCCTTAGCCTTGACGAAGGCTAAAAAACCTGGGTCATATAAAAGTGACGCCCTCGGTTTAGTACCCGAAAAAGTCCAGCGCCAAGGAGACAATCCTTCGCAGTCCGACGGGAAGGCGAGAATTGGGGTAACGCCCCGGGGAGGTGGCGCCCTCGAACAGTTCCCTTGCACGTTGATTAAGATGTTAATCACGAAGTGGTGAAATTCCCTGGACGTAGTGCACCCAGAATACTATTTAATCACTGCTGCAAGTGCTATTTGGTTTATATTGGTAAGGTATTGCTATTTGTGTTATATTGGGAACGCTGTAAGTGAGAAGGTAAAAGTTTAAAAAAAAAAAGAAAAAAAAAAGGCAGAGGTGCGAGCAGCTGTTCTCTCTCTCCCATCAGCAAGGGGAGGGGCGAGCAGCGCTCTCTCTCTCTCTCTCTCTCTCTCTCTCTCTCTCTCTCTCTCTCTCTCTCTCTCCTTTTGCCTGAGGGGCGGGGGAGAGGCAGATTTGGCCTCTAGAAAAAAACAGAAGGTGAATTTTTGCTCAGCTCAAGTGAAGAATGCAAGAGGCGGGGCTGCCTGCCTCACAAGGCTTGGGAGATGCTGAGTTGTATAAAGGAAATATGAAAAAACAATGGGATTCAACAGTGACTCAAATGCTCAGTAGTACATTACCCAAAGACAGAAAGGGAGTTAAAGCAGAATGTGATAAATTGTATCAGAAATTGAGGGAAGACGACATTCTAAATTTAAATAAGGAGGACAGTTTGACCCAGTTTTTAATGGATTTGGAACAAAGAACTGCACGGCTGCACGGTGGCGCAGTGGTTTAGCACTGTGGCAGCACAGTTTTACCCTTGGCCGGGGGATCGCGGGGATCATGAGATCGTGGGTTCGATTCCAGCCCCCGACCAACAGTGAGCTGTGTGGAGTTTGCATGTTCTCCCCGTGTTGCGTGGGTTTACTCCGGGATTTCTCCGGTTTCCTCCCGCATACCAAAAACATGTAGGTTTAGGGCGCTCGCGCACGCAGCGACCAGCAGCCGGTGGCTTGTCACCAGACTGCAAACCAAGTCTACCTACGGGTACAAATAAGTAACAAAAAAAAAAAAAAAAAAAAAAGAAGACTAGATGATATACAATCTATGAAAGATATGGATATCACAGGGTTTTTGGTGAAAAGAAAGCATAAGTATCATATTGAGGAGGTTGAACGTGAGCGCAGGTTGATTCATAATTTGGCTACATGCTCTGCTGCAATGAATGGTGTGAAATTGATGAAGACACAGATTAAGAAAGACCAGGATCAGCACATGATGAAGAGGGAGATAGACAGTGGTCTGAGGCAGGAGTCAGCAGTGGTTGACCCAGTGAGGTGTGTGAGTGAGACAGAGAAGAATAAAGATTTACTGGTTGATAAGAAGCTGGACAAACAGAAGGGAGAGGTGCTGTCCCTCTACCCTAATTTGGAAAATTTGAAAGGGGAATTGCCCCCACCGCCATATTGTGTTAATCAGATGCCTTTGGTGAAGTTAAAAGAAGGATTAGTGGAAGTTGAGGAGGTGACATCACAGGAACAAGGTGAACAGTTGAAAGGTTGGCTGGAAACTCAGAGGCAGGAGATGGACAGGCTGCAGGAAAAGCTTGAAAGATTAAGGTTGGAAAAAAACTGTGGGAGAACAGCTGCAGAATGTTGAAGCTGATGTAATTAATTTGCAAAGACAAACACAGGATTTTCAGCATAGTTTATGGTCTAATGCTGGCAGTGTGGAATCTGGTGTAGCAGATGATGAAGGTACAGTTGATCAACAGATAAGTGACAGGGGTTATAAGGATGATTGTGGTCAGTGGAGCGAACACGCAGACAGTGAGGAAATACATCTCCTTTCCCCTAAAGTATTTGCTTCATCTACTCCTTATGGTCAAGATGATTTTAAGAGCAGGCAGAGGAGAGAAAGTTCAGATGCTATGACTGCAGCTCTTACAAAAATAAATAATGCACAAAAACATGAAAGCAGGCCATTGGAAGAGAATAGATTTTATCAATTGATGGGACAAGTGAGATTGGCGAATCAACAACAAAAAGAATTAGGAGATCAGGAACAGCACGTGCGAGGCAGGCCTTATAGTTTCAGAAATAGAGATCTATGTCGAAGAGTTTGGGATGATGATGAATGTGACCCTTCTACAGGCTGCCGTCTTAATTCAGCTGCACGCAGACACACACAACAGGACACAGAGCACCGCATACACACACAAGCACCGCTGGTAATGAAAAGCAGAGGCAGAACATATCAGCCATTCTCATGGACAGACATAAATGGCATTTCAGAAAAAATGCCCCCGCCCTGTGAAGGTGGAGGTCAGTGGATGACAAAATTTGATCAGTTAACTCAAGGAGTTACAGTGGCAATGGGAGATTTTAGAGCTTTGCTTGGGAGACAATTAAGTGTTGTGGAAGTCTCTCAAATTGAACAGTTGGCAGGAACCCAAACAGTTTCAGATTCAGCACCTTTCACCCCTGTAGCATCAGCCTTAGGCACAGCAATGAGGCACAAATTTCCAATTCCACCAGGAGCTTTAAGAGCTTTAACTCTTTCAATTAAGGAGAATGAGTCTCCTATGGCATTTATCAGTAGATGTAAAATGGAGTGGACAGCGGCTGCTGGCTCTCATCCTAATACATCTGATTTTCAAAGGGACGTATTTAGGCAGGCAGTGTTAAAAGGAGTGCCTCAGGCAGTGAGAGAAGCCATGGACAGTAACCCTGATATTCCCAGTAGCTCTGTGGAATTGTGGGAAAGGCACTTCACACATCACATGCGTAAAGAACAGGAAAAAGCAGAGAAAGAAAAGGTTGACAGAGATAATCAAGAACTGCAACTGTTAAAATTGCAGTTACTAAAGGCTAAACAAGAAGTGGCTGAGGTTAAAAAGACAAACAAACCAGCTAAGCAGTTGGTACAGCAGGCTCCGGAAACACCCTCAGGGCCAACGCCCACACCAGGCATGGCAGCTTTACCTGCCCCGGTGTACCCGGCACCCACAGCTTGGACACCCCAGATACCATATTTTCAGGGTGTACCACGTGGTTTTAATTATTATCGGGGGGCATCTCGTGGAAGGCGGGGTGTGAGAAGCTTTCAGTGTCGAAAGGTCATGGGCCTGAATGCATGTCATGGCTGTGGTCAAGATGGTCATTGGAGGAAGGATTGTCCAACTAATCCTTACCCACCACCAGTGGCACAAGCAAGTGCAGGACATCAAGCACCTTATGCAGCGGCAGCTCCACCTGCTGGCCAATATCCAGCATACACTTCAACTGCGGGGGAAGTGTACCTCACACAATATGAGGAACAATGACGGGGCCCACAGAGAAAAAGTGACGTGGGAATGGCAGATCCCATGGTCACACTAAAGGTTATGGACTGTGACCTGCCTTTTCTGGTTGATACGGGGACAACCTATTCCACTTTGAACTGTGACATTGAGCCTACACTGTTATCGGCTAAAGCTGTGGAGGTTATTGGTTTCTCTGGGGTTCCTGAAAGACTGCCTGTGACAAAACCTTTGGACACTTGTGTTGCTGGTCAAACGGTGAAACAACGTTATGCCTGCTCAAAAAGCTCTCCCACAAACTTGATGGGGAGAGATCTGCTGATTAAACTGGGAGCATCAGTGCTGTGCTCGGCTGATGGAGTCATCTTGTCATTCCCTAATGGTGTTGCTATGACTTGTTCAGTGCAAGGACTTTCTGTGCATGGACAAATGCTGTTGAAACCTGATGTGACACCACAAGCGCCAAATACCTGGGCTGACATTTACTGGGGCCTGTTATCGCCTGACTCGCCCTCACAGACTGGCGTGTTGCCAGTGTTCATGGCCTGGAAGCCGTGGATTGCTCTTCTGGCACCCCACACACCTCCCATTGATCCCCTACATGTCACTCTCTATTATGACAGAAATTCGGATGATGTTTATCATGATAGATTTTTCTCCCAACTGGATGGTCAAACTTGGACCATCAAATCTAGGTTTTTGTATGTAGGACAAGAGGGTGTCGCCGCAGATGCTGTATTAAGTGCAGAGCAATTACAGTGGTATGAAATGTCAGAGGAATCAGCTCCACACATTACCTTGCTCATACATGCTAATCATCAAGCTAAAGAGTTAGGGCCTATGGTTAAAACACTGGCTGAAGCCACTGATTGGCAGGTGACACAGATCCCAAATGTTGAATACTCTGCAAAACATCAGGCCTATCGCATTAAAATTGACACAACTGATAAGCTTTTGTTTGAACACAGACAAATTGAGAGGGAGCATGGTAGGGAATGCACTGATCATGAATCAGCAGCAGATATGTTGAATTCACTGCCACAAAATTTATGGTCACAGGGACCCACGGACGTTGGTAAATATATTAATATCTCTCCCATCTCATTTCAGGTCCTACAAGGTCAACCCATATGGCAAAATCAGTATGTGCATAAGCCTGTGGCACAGGAGGGCATTGCTGATACCATTGAAGGGCTGCTTCAGGCAGGGGTATTAGAAAATTCTCACTCTGCCTGGAACACTCCTATTCTCCCAGTTGAAAAGCAAAATACCGGTAAATATCGAATGGCCCATGATTTGAGGCGTGTCAATTCACGGATTTCCACCCCCACAGTACCCGTGCCAAACCCATACACTGCTTTATCTGCACTCACATCACAACATTCATGGTTTACATGTATTGATTTGGCTAATGCATTTTTCTGTCTTCCTTTAGCAGAGGAGTGCAGGGATTTCTTCTCATTCACCTACAAGGGCACACAGCTGCGCTACACCCGGCTACCACAGGGGTTCATTTTGTCACCAGGTATTTTCAATCAGGTTTTGAAGGAACAACTACAAGGTTGTCCTCTTCCTCCGGGCGTCATTCTGATACAGTATGTAGATGACATATTGATAGCAGCACCAAATCCTGACAGCTGTCTGGAAGCTACAAAGAGTGTGTTGTTGAGATTGTTGAAATGTGGATTTAAAGTGTCAAGACAAAAACTACAGTGTGCAAGACGTTATGTGTCCTTTTTAGGCCGTGTCATTACACCCACAGGTTCTGGCCTTTCTGCATCACACAGGGATTCCATCCTTCATCACCCTAAACCATGCACGGTAAAACAAATGTTATCATTTTGGGGTCTAACAGGATTCAGTAGACATTATATACCACAGTACAGTGAAAGGACAAAACCATTGCATGCACTGGTTAATGAACAAGGTATGAGAAATCTTGCTGCACAGTTATTGTGGACACAGGAAGCTGAGGAAGCATTCATTGCTTTGAAAAATGAACTCTCACATGCAGCTGATTTGGCAATACCTGATTACAACAAACGTTTCTACTTGGATGTTTCTGAAGCAGAACACACAGTAAATGGTGTTCTGTTTCAGAAAAAAGGGGGAGAAAGAAAGATACTCTTCTATGTCAGCATAATATTAGACCCAATGGAAAAAAGGCAACCAGCATGTACACGTCATGCTGCAGGAGTGGCAAAAATTTTGCAAAAAACAGCTCATGTGGTAATGGGACATCCATTGACTGTCCTGACCACACATAGCGTCATGTCATGTAAATTCTGCAGCATTCACTATGACCTCAATCAGACAGACAAGAATGGAAAAAATTCTATCAGCACCACACATCACATTCACACATGAAGGAATAAACATGGCAGATCAGATGTTGGATGGGGAACCACGTGAATGTGAAAAAAGAGTCAGAAAAGATGTGAAGGTGAGGATAGATTTATCTGTGACACCACTGACTGACCCAGATGAAGTTTTGTTTACAGATGGATGTTGTTTTCGTCACCCCACAGAAGGATTGAAGGCAGGATATGCAGTTGTGAGACAAAAAGCAAATGGATTTGCGGAAGTGCTAAATGGGACATTGCAGGACAGACAATCAGCTCAGTTGGCTGAACTGACAGCTATGATCAAAGCATTGGAGTGGTCAGCGGGAAAAAAGGTCACCATTTATACAGATTCAGCTTATGTTGTTGGGTCAATTCACACAGAATTAGCACAATGGATTAGACAAGGTTTTTTGACAGCATCTCAGACTCCTATAAAACATGAGACAGAAATGAAGAAATTAGCAGAAGTGCTAATCTTACCACGACAGCTAGCAGTGGTTAAGTGCAAAGGTCATGACAACAAAACAGAAACAGATGTGGCCAGAGGTAATCATGAGGCAGACAAAGCAGCAAAAAAGGCAGCAGGATATCAGCCATCGCTAATGTTGACACAAACAGGCAAGGAGGTTCAGGACATTTTGCCACAGATTGATGTAAATATGTTAATAGATGAACAGAGAAAAGCGTCTCCTGAAGAAAAAACAGTGTGGAAACAGAGAGGCGCCACAGAAAAAAAAGGGTTGTGGAGAGCACAGGATGGTAGACCAGTGTTACCCCCAGGAATCAGAGAAAATGTGTTACATGAAGCTCATGGATTAGCACATGTAGGAGCTAAACAAATGAACAGACATTTGAGTCACTGGTGGCATCTTTTTTTCCCTGATATGATACAAAATTTTGTAAAAAGTTGTGCCATTTGTGTTTCTCACAATCCAAAACAGACGGTTAAAGTTCATCAAGGTCATTTTCCATTGCCTACTTTGCCAGGTCAGGAGATAATCATAGATTATACTGACATGGTGGAAAGAATCAGGGGATACAGATATCTCCTAGTGGCAGTGGACACATTTACAGGATGGCCTGAAGCTTATCCTGCAAAGAAAGAAGACAGCAAAACAGTGATCAAATTTTTGATAAATCAGTACATCCCTACTTACGGATTTCCCAGGAGAATTAGATCAGATAATGGAACACATTTCAAAAATCAAGACCTACAAAAAGTGGAAAAAATGCTAGGTCTAAAACATTCATTTGGAACAGTTTATCACCCTCAATCTCAGGGTAAGGTTGAGAGGATGAATCAAAACATTAAGGTAAAGCTTGCTAAGATCTGTAGCCAGACAGGAATGAACTGGTTGGATGCTTTGCCTATTGCCCTATTGACGGTTAGAAGTTCTGTTAACAGCTTAACAGGTTTTACTCCTTATGAACTTTTAACAGGTCGTCAGTTCCCGGGACCGGGAGCACGATTGCAGTTGTGCAAGGAAGGAGAGCCCAAGATGGGCTATAAACCATTCTATGACCAACTAAGAGCTTTTGTGTCAGCTTTCTCACAACAGGTGCAGGAGAAGAAGAAACCAGGAGGTGATTTGAAACCCACGGAACCAATCACAACAGAGTGGGTTCTCCTGAAGTGCATAAAAAGGAAGTGGTCAGAACCAAGGTGGACAGGACCATTCCAAGTAGTGGAAAGAACTTCACACGCTGTGAGGTTAAAAGGTAAAGGCAACACATGGTATCATTGGAGTATGTGTGCAGCTGCTGAGGAACCAGGAAGAACATTGGATAACATCAGAAAGGACTAAAAGGACAGTAACCAGTGATTTTTTATATAATAAGAGTGTTTTGTAGGCATTAATTGCTTAAAGGTTTTTATTTGGTTGCTAAGAAGTATCAATCATCACATAATCAGTAATTAGTGAACGGTGTAATTGCATAACTGTGTGACTGTATGGTGAATGGCCTCTGGCATTAATAATCTCCTGGATGGATGACTGGAGAGAATGCTTGGAAAATGGAAAAATGTGATTGTTTCTATCATTAGATCCATTGTGTTATTGCTATCTTTGCATTTTGTGGGTGTTGTTGTGTCCCTTGTATTTGATCTCTTTGCCTCAGGGTCATCACTACAGCATTGGGAAGTAAACATCCTCCTCCATATCAAATGCCACTATTAAAACCTGATGGATCAATTGCACTTGACATGGAATCAGACAAAGATGATGATGATGAGGATTATGATGTGGCTCTGAAGGCTTAAAGGGTTTGAGTTATTGGTCTCATTTTGGATGAGACCAAAAGGGGGAAATTGATGAGATAAAAGTGATCAATATAACCATACAACACTTATCTGTGTGATTTAATATGTGTGTGATCAATATAATCACATAGTAGTTAGTTGTGTGCTTCAAAATATGTGTGTGTGTTCAGTATAATCATATAACAGTTATTTGTGTGACTCAAAATGTTTGTATTCTGCTTATATCTAGGTAAAATGATCAATATACCATAATGGAAAAATATTGCCAAGTGTGTGGTTCACTCTCTGCAAAATAGTGGACCTTTGTCTCATGAGAGAGAATAACAAACGCCTGGGATTTACGGAAAGGAGGCACAGTTGCGATAAGGAATGGCTGAGCTTGGCCTACGCTGACCTGGGAGGTGAAGTGACCTTCATGTGGAGACATTCGGCGCCAGGAACGATCCTCCCTGCAACAGACACCTGGACTGTCCACTCATTAAATGCATGCTTTGTTCTTTGTTCATGTGTGTACATATATTCCGGGTCAGGGGTAGCATAGCCAGTCAGACTTCATGAACTGACACGATCTGTTGTTGTCAGGGAGAGAATGTTTGACCCGGCGCTGTAATCTACTATATTCAACTTGCTTACTTAATAAATACATGTTCCAATTAAACTTAATCTCTTCCTTGAAAAACGAATCTGGGTAAACCATCTACACACATAGATAAGCTTTTAAAAGAGTAGACTTAGATGGGTTTTTTTTCTACTAAGGTTTTTTATCCTAATAATTTTGAAACCTAACAACACCCATGTGAATTATATACAAATTACCACCTTTAAGACCCCAAGTAAACAATTTACTGTATTTTTTACATATCAACATTAACACCCATCCATCCTAACATACATTGATGTCCATACATCAAAACCAGCCTCAAACAACACAGATATACATAGTGCTGTCCCACCCACCATTCCATAGTGTCCCATAATATCCCAGAGTGAGCATAGTGAATCGTACATATAAATACTACCCTTCTAACATATATCCTTTCAGCAAATAATGTTTATACCTCTTTTTGAATTGATTTCTGTTTGTACATAGTTTCAGTTCCGGCTCCAGACTGTTCCACAAATCCACCCCACAGACAGATATGCACATACTTTTCTTGGTTGTTCGTATCTTGGGTTTTGTAAAGTTTAAGTCTCCTCTTAAATTATGATCATTGTCTCTTTTTTTAAATATTTTTTGTATATTAGTTGGGAGTTGATTATTAATTGCCCTGTACATTACTTGTGCTGTCTTAAATTTAACTAAAGCAATGAACTTTATGACATGTGACTTTAAAAACAACGAATTGGTATGGTCTCTATATCCTACATTGTTTATTATCCTTATAGCTCTTTTTTGTAATGTGCATATTGACTGTAGGTTGGTCTTGTAGGTGTTTCCCCAGACTTCTACACAGTAGTTAAGATAAGGTAAAAACAGTGAATTGTGACATGATTAGGGACCCAGGAGACAGACGCTGACATGAGTAGATTGTTAGACAATTATTTATTAATTAAAGTGATGAGTGTAGTGTGTGTGAATGGGTGAGTGAGAACGATGCTGTCTGGTCACTGGAGCTGAGCGATTCCTGCTGCGACCTGGCAACCCTGGAACACACAACCACAGGGGATTATTACAGTTCACATGAACAGGAAGCTGAAGCTTGTGCTGCTTACTTGCAGGCGCCGCAGAGAGAATCTTGCTGGCTCCGTGTCCCGGTGCGACGTGGTACGCGTGGTGCTCGATGCTGAGGTGATGAGGAAGAGCTCCGAGGAGGAGGAGATGGCATCCCGTTGACAGGGAAGGTAAGTCCGCTGCCAGGGAGGTCCACCTGTGCACAGGGGAGAATACTAGGAAGGGATGAGTGATGAGGTATCTTACGTGACGTGGCTTGGCGTGGCAACTTGGCTCTGACTCTGGCTTGAGGTCGTATCTCAGACGCATTGCAAGGCAAAGGCGACAGACGACTCCGTGCAGAGCAGTCTGAGATCCTGGCTTTTAAAGCCCGTTGATTACCAACAGCCGGTGTGTGCGCAGCTGAGGATGATAACGGCCCAGCGGCCGCCATGACAAATTGTACAGTAAGACCAATGATTTATAGTCCAAGATGTGTCTTGTCTTCCCCAGTATGCCTATACATTTTGCTAACTTGGCCCGGATGTGACTGATGTGAGGTTTCCAGCAGATTTTATTGTCTAGCGTCACCCCCAGAAACTTGTTTTCTTGTACTGTTTCTATTCTGGTATCATCTATCATTACCATTATTTCATGATTTATTTTATAATTTCCAAACAACATAATCTTTGTTTTTTTTTAGATTTAGAGATAATTTATTTTTGTTGAACCACTGCGTTAACTTTTTCATTTCAGTTGTGACTGCCTCTAAAACCTGCTGCAAATTCTCACCAGTGCAAAGGATATTTGTGTCATCCGCAAACAAAATAAATTTCAGAATTTTTGATACTTGGCATATGTCATTTATATACAAAATAAAGAGTTTTTTTTTTTTTTTTTTTTTTTTGTTACTTATTTGTACCCGTAGGTAGATTTGGTTTGCAGTCTGGTGACAAGCCACCGGCTGCTGGTCGCTGCGTGCGCAAGCGCCCTAAACCTACATGTTTTTGGTATGCGGGAGGAAACCGGAGAAATCCCGGAGTAAACCCACGCAACACGGGCAGAACATGCAAACTCCACACAGCTCACTGTTGGTCGGGGGCTGGGATCGAACCCACGATCACATGATCCCCGCGATCCCCCGGCCAAGGGTAAACTGTGCTGCCGCAGTGCAGACCCAGTTTGGGTCCCAAAACTGACCCCTGGGGCACACCACAAGTGATGTCCATGAAGGGTGATTTGTGCTCACCAATTTGTACAAATTGTTGTCTGTTACTTAAATAACTTTCCACCCAACTCAATCCTACCCCTCTTATCCCATACCTTTCCAGTTTCCTTAGTAGTATTCTGTGGTCAATGGTGTCAAAAGCTTTCTTTAAATCTATAAATACTCCTACAGCAACCTTTTTTTTTAATCTATACAACTAGTAATTTCTTCTATAAGTTTGATCAGTGCCAAAGATGTAGATTTATCTGCTCTAAAACCATACTGGCTATCTGTAAGGAGGTTGTGTTTTTCAATGAAATCATTCAGTCTCTTAGTGAAGATTTTTTTCAAGTATTTTGGAGAATTGTGAGAGTAAAGAGACTGGCCTGTAATTTGTGAAACAATGACTGTCTCCTGTTTTGTATAGAGGTATTACTTTCGCTATTTTCATTTTGTCTGGAAATTTACCAGTTTGAAATGACAAGTTACAGATGTGGGTGAGTGGCTTAACAATTCCTTCAATTACTTTTTTCACTATTGTCATGTCAATTTCATTCCAGTCCGTTGATTTTTTGTTCTTAAATTTACTCACAGTCTCGATAATTTCCTTTTCAGTAACTGCACCCAAAAAGATTGTGTTTGGATTTCTATCTTCTCTTTCATTTACAGAACCACTGTTGTTTGTTTCTGTTGTCACTATTGATTTTGCTAATTCAGGACCAACGTTTACAAAAAATTTATTGAAACCACTGACCACATCCTCCATATTATTTATCAAATTGCCATTTTCAATAAAATATTCTGGATAATTAGCATTCTTAGGTCGATTACTAATAATCCCAATGAGTACTTGCCATATTCCTCTTAAGTTATTTTTGTTATCCTCTAATATTCTGTTGTAATATTCTTTCTTACAGGTCCTCATTATATTAGTAAGCTTATTTTTATATCTTTTATATTTGATCTCAGCTTCCACAGTTCTGCATTTAATGAATTGTTTATATAATGTATTCTTCTTTTTACATGCATTTATTAACTCCTCAGTGACCCAAGGAATTTTTTTTTTGTTGTTGTCTGTCACTGTATTGTTTTATAGGACAGTTTTTATTGTACAATGATTGAAATATTTGTAAAAAATTATCATATGCTTTATTTATGTCATTTTCATCATAAACTATCTTCCAATCTTGTATTAATAATTCCATTGTCAGTAAATACATTGATTCTTCGGTTCTTATTTTTTTATATTTAATATTTTTGGTATACTTTTTCTTCCTATAATTACATTGATAGACAACAAAAATCGGCAGGTGGTCACTGATATCATTCAATAAAAGCCCATTCCTGATATTATTTTCCATAATGTTTGTGAATATGTTATCTATTAGTGTGGCACTGTGTGACGTGATTCTGCTAGGTCCGGTAATTGTTGGATGTAAACCCATACTGTACATTGTGTTGATAAATTCTTCTGTCAAACTATGTTGTTTTGAGTTCATCAGATCTATATTGAAATCCCCACAGATGAACATAACTTTATGAGTTAGTTTTGCATACATTTTTTCCATCTAGTCCTTAAATAAGTCAATGTTTGATCCAGGTGTTCTATATACACAGCTCACTACTACATTCTTCACATTGTCTAGACAGATTTCTATTGTAATACATTCAAATAAATCATCCACAGTTACTGACAGATTTTCAACAACCTTGTATTTCAAGCTCTTGTCAACATAAATTGCAACTCCTCCTCCTTTTTTCACTTTTCTATTTATATAATTTAATTCATAGCCATCCATGGTAAAATCCACTCCTTTCTCTTCACTGAGCCATGTCTCTGATATTGCCACAATATTGAACGGCTCTTTAAACTGATGTAAATAATCTTTAATGTTATTAAAGTTGGCATAGAGACTTCTGCTGTTGAAGTGGATCATAGAAATATTGAAATCAGATGTGACCATTGTGTTAAACTGATCATCTGTGTAGTAACTACAGTTATTATTGATGGAGCTAAATAAATTATTATCAGGGTCTATGTTATATTCTACGTCCTGTGGGTTGTGATCTGTATATTCAAAAACTTTCAGTTCCTGTTGTTCCTGTTTGTTGATCTTTTGTTTCATGTTGTTAAATGTCTTGTAGCAGATGAGTATATCCCTTCAGTGTCCTACAATTGTCTTTTGTTGCTGTGACTCCAGTTCATAATATTCATTGATATTTGTCCAGTTCCATAATATTACGGATGTTAATGACCTTGGCTTCTTCAGGTGATCTGTTTAATTTGACGTATATTTTACAGTTTGATGTCCAGGTGTTTTGAATCCTTTTCTGCTTTCTCAGGTATCTTGCTTTTCTGGCTATTTCTGCGTTTTCTTTTGTGAGGTGCTCGTTTATGTAAATGTTCATTCCTTTCAGTTTCCTACCTTGTTTTAACAGCGCAGTCTTGTGTTTTCTGTTGACAAACCTCATGATCACAGCCAGTTTGTCGCCGTTTTTCCTGGGCAGAGGGTGGCAGGACTCTATGGTGTTGCAGTCCAGCTGAATTCCTTTGGACTGCATGAAGGCCGCCACTTGTTGCTCCGTGGATTCGTCTTCCAGCGCGTCAAGCCTCCCTCCGCTGTCCGCGGCCAAATCATGATCATGGTGACCTGGCCCTTCCAGCCAGACATAGTGTGTGTGTGTAATGAATCTTACTCTACGGTGTATAGGCAGTGGAATGACTAAGAATAACCAAAGCAAAAGTGTTACCACAAGAATGGTGATGATGAAAAGGCAGCAGTAGCATTCGCACCCTTCAGTAGCCAACCTTCTTTCTCTTGCATTTTGTCTCTCCATGATAAACAAACAAATAAAAGTTTAAACACAGGATAAACAAAAATGATAATAATAATGAAGTCAACCAATTAGGCAGTCACTTGTTGAGGATCCCCTGTATATGTGTTGTTTTTTTATTTGTTTTGTTTTTTTCCTCAAAGTCCCTTCGTGCCCTCTTCTTCGATCACCCAAGATGATCAGCAAAAAAGTTCTTTGGTGGGCACCGCTGGTGATCCAAGATTTTTTTTAATAGGGATTAAGATAGAAACAGTGTCACTGTGGAGATGAGGATAATCAGTCTTGCCAATGGAATAAGGATTAATCACTTTGTTGTTGTTGTTGTTGAGGGTTTTGCATGGGGTAAAGTTTGCAATGTGTTAAATGCACCCAAGAGTCACGTCCTTTGACTTTCACAGCTGTTGGTGTTGCCAGGATGACTTTGTGTGGTCCTTGCCAGGGAGCATCGGCCCAGTTCTTCTTCTTTATAGCTTTAATAAGGACCAGGTCCCCTGGTTTGGCCAAGATGGGTGCACCCCCATGGTCCCTCTGTCACATGGTCCCTCCTGGGAAGGGCAGCATGAATAATGCCTCTGTCAGTTAACATTCTTTGCATGTAATCAACTAAACACCCTTCCTCATCACCTAAGTTAAATGGCCTTAATGGTGGAAGTAAGTAGGGTTTGCCATACATAATTTCAAATGAGGACAACCCCCCTTTGGTAGGAATTATCCTCATGTAAAACAAAACTAAGGGAAGGCAATATATCCAATTTTGCCCTGTTTCTGCCATTGTTTTTCTTTCTTTAATGGTTCTGTTTGTACACTCCACCAATCCTACAGATTGTGGATGGTAGGCTGAATGATTTTTCAAGTTAATATTGAGTGCTGTACCTAAGTGTAATATAATCTGATTTACACAATGTCATTATTTTGATAAATCTTTTCAGGTATCCTAAATCTTGATATTATTTCAGTTAAGGGTTTCTGAGCTGCCATAGCAGTATTTGGATGAGTGCAAGGGAAGGCTTTTGTCCATATAATAAATATGTCAATAATTACTAAACAATATTTTTTTGCCTTCACACTTATTTGAGTCAATCAATCAATCAACTTTATTTATAAAGCACTTTAAAAGCAACACTCGCTACACAAAGTGCTGTACAGCAAGAGAACATAAAAGCAGGGCACTAACACAAAGGGCGCTAACACAAGAACCACAGTAAAAAAAAAAAATCATAAATAAAATAAAAAGTAAAATAAATAAAAATCCATTTCATTCATTAAAATCAATGTCTCATACTGGGTCGAAGGCCAGGGAGTAAAAATGTGTTTTAAGACATGTTTTAAAAATGGACAGTGAAGGTGCTTGTCTAATGTCCAGGGGTAAATCATTCCATAACCTAGGGGCCATGATCGAAAAGGCTCTGTCCCCTCTGAGCTTGCGCCTCACCTTTGGTACCTCCAAAAGCAGCTGTTCAGCTGACCTAAGGGACCGGGTGGGAGCGTAGGGATGCAGAAGCTCAGAGAGGTAAGGTGGAGCAAGACCATTCAAGGATTTAAAAACAAAAGAATTTTAAAAAGAACTCTAAAATATACGGGCAGCCAGTGGAGTGAAGCTAAGATGGGTGTGATGTGATCTCTTCCACGTGTACCTGTTAAAAGACGAGCAGCGGCGTTTTGAACCAGCTGAAGACGGGAAAGAGATGACTGGCTGACACCGGCGTAATGTGCGTTACAGTAATCCAAATAAAAGCATGGATTACTGTTTCCAAGTGTGGTCTAGAGAGAATGGGTTTTACTTTTGCTAAACGCCTAAGATGAAGGAAGCTGGATTTTACCACAGAACGAATCTGTGTGTCTAGTTTAAAATCATTGTCCATGATAAAACCAAGGTTCCTAGCTGTGGATTTAACATAAGGAGTAAGGGGGCCCAAGTATACAGGAAGGGACTCATGGGGGCGACTAGGTCCAAACACCATCACTTCGGTCTTCTTATCATTAAAATTTAGGAAGTTTAGGGCCATCCAAAACTTTATGTCTTCAATGCACGCCAGGAGTGAGTTTACTGATGAGGCAGCTTTTTGTTTTAGAGGGACATAAATCTGACAGTCATCAGCATACAGGTGGAAAGAGACACCATGCTTTTTAAAAATAGAACCCAGTGGAAGTATGTACAGAGAAAAAAGCATGGGCCCTAGAATTGACCCCTGTGGGACCCCGTAAGGCAGAGGAGCAGAAAAGGATTCAAACCCAGACATGCTAACTTTAAAAGTCCTGTCTGACAGATAGGATCTAAATCAGTTGAGAGCAGTGCCACAAATGCCCACTAGGTGCTGCAAAGGGGAAATTAAAACATGATGGTCCACTGTGTCAAAGGCAGCAGTTAAATCAAGCAGTACAAGAACAGCATATTCACCTGAATCACATGCCAAGAGAATATTGTTAAAAACTCTTAACAAGGCTGTCTCTGTGCTGTGAAGAGCTTTGAAACCAGATTGAAAAATCTCCAAAATACTGTGTTCATCCAGAAAACAAAATTCAGCTGCATATAGACAATTTTCTCTAAAATTTTTGAGAGAAATGGCAGCTTGGAAATAGGCCTAAAATTTGCCAACATGGTATGATCGAGACCAGGTTTCTTAATCAAGGGCTGTACTACTGAATGTTTAAAATTTGCAGGAACCACACCAGATGACAGGCTGCTGTTCAAGATGGCGAGAACTGACTGGCCTATACTGGGAAGCACCTCTTTAAAAAGTCTAGGAGGGACAGCATCACAGGGAGACCCTGAGGGCTTAATGTGGCCAACCACATCCTCTAAAAATGACAGAGTCACAGGTTCAAACTGATCAAAAACAGCAGAACAAGGGACAGAGACAGAGGGATCAGAGGCAGGAGGTGAGATGAGAGCCCTGGTGGTGGCCACCTTATCAATAAAAAAGTTCATAAAATCATTGCATAACACAGAGGAGGCCTCCAAACAGCCAGTCTGTGGGGTATTAAGAACAGAGTCAATAGTGGCACTATATCATGTTGGCCCTCTGGGACTTCCTGCCAGAACATCATGGGGAGGACACTGGCGCTGCTCTGTTCGCCGCTTCCCCATTCGTGACTCATTCGTAATTTCTTTTTTTTTTTTAACTTTACAGTTTCTGTGTTTTTTGTTTGTTTGTTTGTTTGCTTCCCTAGATTGCTGGACCTGGATACTACTATTTTTGTTCATTTTACTGGTGGTGTGGACGCTTACCTGCAAGACGATCTCGGCTGTCAACTTCACCCACCGGGCTGACTCAAGTGCCATTCCGGTCACAAACTGTTCTGTTGTCCTGTCATGGTTTGGATTGTCTTCATCTGCCTCTCTACTCTCCATCTCTGGAACATCTACCTGCGACTTGCTGGTGGCCTTGGCCTGCGGGAAAGCAGGCTAGCGGGAAACTGGCTGGTAGCCAGCCAGTTGACGGCTGGCCGACTGCTACCTGTCTGTGCTTTGGCTGTCATCTGTCTGGGACTCCCTGCTAACATCGCTGGGCCATCAGCTAGCTCGCTACCGGGTGTCTCGCTACAAGCTGGCGGGTCAACGGCTAGCTGGCTGCTGCCTGGTGCTAGCGCTGCTCGGCTACAAATCAGAGAGGCTGGGAAGTGTCCTTCCATGGTCGACACGTTCTGTCACTTCATCCTGCAACTCTGCCGACTCATTGGTTTTAACGCCTGCAACAAACTCGGACCTCCATCACCCACCTCCGGCACTGGCATAGCCCCAGTTATGGCGCTACGCTACACATCCGCGCAACTCCTCCGGCTAAATCACCAAACCTCTCCCTCCTTGGAACTCATTGCCTCACTAAAAAGCTCCAGACTTCTCCTCCGGCCCTGATATATCCACCGAAGTTCACGCCGCAAGTTTAATTACCTTAAGCTATGCCACGTGCCGACCTGCCTCAAATCCTCCACCATCATCCCTGTCCCCAAGAAGCCACGGATCACTGGACTTAATGACTACAGACCTGTAGCGCTCACCTCTGTAGTCATGAAGTCCTTTGAGCGCCTGGTCCTGCCCCACCTCAAGTCCATCACCACCCCTCTCCTGGACCCGCTGCAGTTTGCCTACCGAGCCAACAGGTCTGTAGACGACGCAGTCAACCTGGCCCTCCACTCCATCCTGCAGCACCTGGACTCCCCAGGAACCTACGCCAGGATCCTGTTTGTGGACTTCAGCTCCGCATTCAACACCATCTGCCCCGCTCTGCTCCGGGACAAGCTGTCCCTGCTCAACGTGCCTGACTCCCTCTGCAGGTGGATCACCGACTTCCTGACGGACCGGAGGCAGCATGTGCGGCTGGGAAAGACTGTCTCAGACTCTACTAGCATCAGCACCGGATCACCCCAGGGCTGTGTACTTTCCCCCCTACTCTTCTCCCTTTATACCAACTCCTGCACCTCCAGCCACCAGTCTGTCAAGTTGATCAAGTTTGCGGACGACACCACCCTCATCGGGCTCATCTCCAACGGCGACGAGTCCGCCTACAGGAGAGAGGTGGCCCAGCTGGCGTCCTGGTGCAACAACAACAACCTGCAGCTGAACGCTCTGAAGACAGTGGAGATGATTGTGGACTTCAGGAAAGTCACAACCCCTCTGCCCCCCCTCACCCTCACAGGCTCTCCCATCACCACTGCTGATTCCTTCCGCTTCCTAGGCACTACCATCACCAGGGACCTCAAGTGGGAGCCGACCATCAGCTCACTCATCAAAAAAGCCCAGCAGAGGATGTTCTTCCTGCGGCAACTGAGGAAGCTCAAGCTACCCACCAAGATGTTAGTGCAGTTCTACACAGCCATCATCAAGTCCATCCTCACCACCTCCATAACCGTGTGGTACGCAGGAGCCACTGCCAGGGACAGACTAAGGCTGCAGCACGTCGTGCGCACTGCTGAGAAGGTGATCGGCTGCAAGCTCCCATCTCTCCTGGATCTGTACATCTCCAGGACCCAGAGGCGTGCTGGCCGGATCATAGCCGATCCCTCACACCCTGGTCACGTACTGTTTGCCCCCCTCCCGTCAGGTAGAAGACTTCGGTCCATCCAGACTAAAACCTCCCGTCACATGAACAGCTTCTTCCCCTCTGCCATCAGACTGCTGAACACTAAGTGACTTATTGACTCTCGTGCACTATGTACAGCAGCTCAACCAGACTCATGTCAATCATCACTGTTTTCTTCCTGCATTACCGACTGCACTATATGGTTCTCCACAGTATCTGCTGCTCGCTAATATATTTTAACTGCTGACCAGTATCACTCACTCTTATTCTACACTTTATTGCATGTATAGTTTTATTTTATTTTATCATGTTTAATGTTGCAGCATTGCACCGAGACAAATTCCTAGTTTGTGTACTACATGAACAATGGCAATAAACCTGATTCTGATTCTGATTCTGATTCTGATTCACTTCACCACAACAAACTGTATCCCCGTTCTCTGGTCAAATCGCTGCATGGACACTGGCTTCCGCACTTCCACGTTGTGTCATCACAGCAATGTGACGCATCATCAGAACAACCCCAACGTGAATCCTTTCAACCTCCGCCCTATCCCGACTTCCGCACCCGCATTTTCAAAACAAAAGCACCTGAAACTTGCCCTCTTCAACACACGATCCCTTAACAATAAAAGCCTCATTCTAAATGAATTTGTCACTGATAATAAACTGGATCTCCTCTGTCTCACTGAAACTTGACAAAAACCCCTGGATTACATTGCACTTAACCAAACCACCCCTGCTGGATATTCATACCTGGACAACCCACGCCCTGAAGGCCGTGGAGGAGGCATTGCTGCTATTTATCTTCATGACCTCAATCCACGACCTCTCTCCACACCCGTTGTTTCCTCTTTTGAACACCTGACTTTTAAACTCCCCGGCCCAAAACCTCTCCTCATTGCAATTATCTACCGCCCTCCCAAACCAAATCCATCTTTCTTTTCAGATCTTTCAGAACTCATTACAGTACTGTCTGCAACCTCACCATCTGTCCTACTGCTTGGCGATTTCAACCTCCGCATTGATTCCCCTGACTGCAAATACGCAAACGATTTTCTGGACTTACTCAAGTGTCTCAACTTCACCCAACACATAACTTTCCCCACCCACAGACGTGGACATATCCTGGATCTGGTTTGCTCCACTGGTCTCCACATTCACATCTCCAGCACTGACCTCACCATCTCGGATCATCTCGCCATCACACTGGACATTGACATCCCGGCCCCTCAACCCAAACAAGACTGAACAATAACCTTCAGGAATCTTAAGTCCATCTGCTCAGTTTCTCTCTCCACATGCATATCAACCACTCTCTCCAACCTCACCTTCCCTGTAAACCCAACCCCTACGGACTTAGTAAACATCTACAACAACACATTGTCTACCTCCCTCAACAAACTAGCCCCCATGAAAACAAAAACCGTCACTTTCACTCATTCGGCCCCCTGGTACACCACAGAACTTCACAAACTCAAAAAACAACTGTGACAGCTTGAACGCCTGATCTGCAAAACTGGTCTGACTGTACACACCCTCGTTCACATAGAACTGATGCACCTATACCAATCCTCACTCAATAAAGCTTGCTCTGCCTACTACTCCAGCATCATTCACTCTGGATCCTCCAACTCCCGCACTCTGTTCTCCACCATCAACAAACTCCTCAAACCCCAGGACATCATTTCATCATCCTTCACCCCTGAAAAATGCAATAGCTTTCTATCATTTTTCCATTCCAAAATTGGCAATATTCACAACCAGCTTGCCTCCTCCTTGGCCATCACCCCTGACTCAGAACCCACTTTTTCTCTACCCATAGATAAACAGCTCTCCCTTTTCTCACCCATAACCTCTGATGAACTTTCCAAAACACTCTCCAGCATGAAATCATCTACATGCCCCCTGGACCCCATCCCCTCTCCCCTTATCAAAGCCTGTCTCACCCCTCTTGCCCCCCTTATCATCGACACCATCAACTCCTCCCTCACCACTGGCACTGTCCCCCCATCACTCAAGATTGCTGCCATCACCCCCCTCCTTAAGAAACCTGGTCTGGACTCTGACGACCCCAACAATTTCAGACCCATTTCCAACCTCCCATTTCTGGCTAAAATACTGGAAAAAGCTGTCACCACCCAACTCAAGAAACACCTCCTCTCCAACAAACTCTACGAAACATTTCAATCTGGATTCCGTTCTCACCACAGCACTGAAACCGCCCTCCTCAGGGTCACCAATGACCTCCTGCTCGCCTCTGACTCTGGCTCCCTCACCATTCTTCTCCTCCTCGATCTCAGCGCAGCTTTTGATACCATTAATCATTCCATCCTGCTCCGTCGTCTGCTTTCTATTGGCATCACTGACTCTGCCCTCTCTTGGTTCACCTCCTACCTGTCTGACAGATTCCAGTACATCTCCATCAGCAATCACAAATCACGCACCACCCCCGTATCACACGGTGTCCCTCAAGGCTCTGTGCTCGGTCCAACCCTTTTCACTCTCTACATGCTTCCGCTTGGTCACATCATCCGTCAACATGGTCTTCACTTTCACTGCTATGCCGACGACACCCAGCTGTACATCTCCTCTAAATCCATCACCCCCGCCATTCTCTCCACCATCAGCAACTGCTTCACAGACATAAAAACCTGGATGACTAACAACTTTCTCAAGCTAAACAGCAATAAAACAGAAATCATCATTTTTGGACCAAAATCTCTTTTCCCCTCTTCCCAGAACTTTTCATTCCAAATCGATGGTCATTCAGTCACCCCCTTCCCCCTGGCCAGAAACCTCGGCATTATGATGGACCCCACCCTCTCCTTCAAATCTCACATCAACATATCACCAAAACATCATTTTTTCATCTTCGTAATATTGCACGTCTCCGTCCCACCCTCTCCCCCTCTACTGCTGAAATACTCATCCATGCCTTCATCACCTCCAGACTTGATTACTGTAACAGCATTCTGTATGGACTTCCTTCCACCATCCTCCAAAAACTACAGTATGTCCAAAACTCAGCTGCCCGCCTACTTACTCACTCCCGCTCCAGAGACCACATCACTCCTCTCCTCCGTCAGCTCCACTGGCTCCCCATTCAACAGCGCATCAACTTCAAGATCCTCCTCATCACCTATAAAGTTCTTCATAACCTCGCCCCCTCATACCTAACTGACCTTCTGTCTCGTCATTCCCCCACTCGCCTCCTCCGCTCTGCTGACACTCACCTTCTCACCCCCATCACCAAGCCAAAACTCCGCACCATGGGTGATAGATCATTCGCCATCGCCGCACCAACCCTCTGGAATTCCTTGCCCCTTCACATCCGGTCTGCCAACACACTTGCTTCCTTCAAAAGTCAACTCAAAACCCATCTCTTCAAATCTACCTACGAAAACTGACTGCCTTTTCTACCTATGTGTACCTACCTTGTCTGTTTACCCGTTCTCTGTATGTTTGTTCCTATGCTGCTTTGTAAAGCGTCTTTGAGTATTTAGAAAAGCGCTATATAAGACTGATGTATTATTATTATTATTATTATTAGTGTTAAATAAAACACGTTGATTATGACAATGAGATAAAACAATATTAGCAAAATATTTGCTTATTTCCTGCTTGACAGTATTTTGATACTGATGCCAGCAGTCATTTAAAGAGATAAGATAAGATAAGATAAGCCTTTATTAGTCCCACAACGGGGAAATTCCAGGATTGCAACAGCACAGGGATAGCAACACTCAGAGCAACAATCAGAAGGCAAGAAAAAAAACAAGCAAGCAAGAGCAGCTAATAACATATGTACGTATTACTATAAAATATATATATATACACACACACACAGACACACAGTGCAGAGCATTGTAGCTGGATGGAATAAATATATGAATATATGAACACACAGTGCAGAGCATTGTAGCTAGATGGAATAAATATGTAAATATATAAACACCCACAGTACGGAGCATTGCAGCTAGGTGGAATAAATATGCAAGTATATAAACACACACAGTGCGGAGCAATGTAGCTAGATGGAATAATATGTAGATATATAAATATATAAACATATAAACACACCCAGTGCTGAGCATTGTAGCTAGATGGAATAAATATGCAAATATATAAACACACACAGTGCAGAGCATTGTTGCTAGATGGAATGAAACAGCATAACCGTCTACTTAGTTATCCTACATGGTATGATTATGTGCCCATACATATTCTCACCCTCCATAGCGACCGGTATGTTCCTAGTTGTATGCCGGAGGGGACCATTGTGTAAGTCTATTGCATCTTTTGCATTCAAAAAACTATTAGTTTGTTACGTCTTTTTGCTATCTCTGCGAGCAGCCCTGCTTAGGTTGTACAGTCTGACAGCCGTTGGTAGGAAGGACCTACGAAACCTCTCGGTTGTGCACCTGGGATGATGTAGTCTGCTGCTAAATGAGCTCCTCAGTGCATTCAGTATGTCCTGCATAGGGTGGAACTCGGACTCCAGCAGAGATGACAGTTTAGCCACCGTCCTTCTCTCTCCTATCTCCTCCATCGGATCAAGGCGCTGCCCCAGGACAGAGCTAGCTTTCTTAATCAGTTTGTTCAGTCTCTTCCTATCGGCTGCAGTAATGCCACTGCCCCAGCAGACCACTCCAAAAGTGATGGCTGATGCCACCACCGTGTCATAGAATGACTTCAGCAGCGCCCCTTGTACACCAAAAGACCTGAGTCTCCTCAGCAGGAACAGCCTGCGCTGTCCCTTCTTGTAGAGTGCATCAGTATTGTGTGACCAGTCTAGTTTATTGTTCAGATGAATACCCAGGTACTTATAGGATGTCACCATCTCGATGTCTGTTCCCTGTATATTTACTGGTACTGTGAGGGGCTGCCTCACAAAATCTGCAATGACGCCTGCAGTTTGTCCTTCTTCCATTTGCGTTCAGCTCTGCGGCACTCCTGTCTGACTGCACAAGTCAATGAAATCCACGCAAAGGTTTTGAAAAGAATAACTTTATGCAGGGAAGGTCAAGTTATTTTTGCTTTAAGTTCCCTTGAGCATTGTTTTCTTCTTACATAGTTGAGTAAAATTTTGTTTTGTCTTTGTAGCAAATTTTAAATTGAATCCCACAGTAAACTGCATCAGCAAAATTGGACTTTTCTTAGAAAGTTGGAACTTTTTTCTTCACAAATTTGCAGCTTTTCTTTTCCCTTATTAGTTTATTTTTGATTATAAACATGATATTTTCCTTATGTGTTTTTTGTTCTCCTTAATTTTGTTATATTTCTTATAAAATCTTAGGACTTTTTTTTCCACAATAATCTACAATATTTTTTCCACATAATTTTTCTTAAATATTTGCAAATTTATTGATGTAAATTTGACTTTTTCTGGTGAATGTTGTGACTTCATTACCAAGCTGCTTCTCTTTTTGTATACCTGTGAGATTTTTCACCTATTTTTTCTGATCATACATTATTGATCATTTTTACTACCATTAACTATTTCACTGCTAATTGTACATTATCTATCTTTACCTCCGCCAAAGGGGGAGGTTATGTGATCATCGGCGTTGGTTTGTTTGTTTGTTTGTCTGTTTGTTAGCAAGATAACTCAAAAAGTTATGGACAGATTTTCATGAAATTTTCACAGATTGTCAGAAATGGGGTATCCTACAGATGATTAGATTTTGGTGGTGATCCGGATCACCGTCCACAAGAAAACCGCCATTACGCAAAATGCCATTTTCGTGAATAACTACTAAACCACTAATCCTATCATTGTCAATCCAATTGCTTGTCATATGTTTTCATGGTCAAGGAATCGGAAAACGTACACACAAACACTGTATGGGGGGAACTGTGGCGCTAAACCGCCATTACGGAAAATGCCATTTTCGTCAATAACTACTGAACCACTAATCCTATCATAGTGAATCCAATTGCTAGTCATATGTTTTCATGGTCAAGGAATCTAAAAACGTACACACAAACACTGTATGGGGGGAACTGTGGCGCTTGGCGGAGGTCTGCGCTCTCCGAGTGCTTTTCTAGTTACTAATTTTTTACTTTGAAGGAATAGATGCATTTCATATTCCTAAACTTTTTAGAAACTTTTTTACGTGTTAAAATGAGTTGAAAAGCACTACAATACAGCATCACTGATTTATTTATTTAATTATTGAGCTTATAATCACATTTCCAGTTTTCCGTTCCCATTTTATTTAATCAGGAGACAGCATTACACAATTTAGGCAGTGACCAAACACTGAGATACTGATGGCTTATTATCACTGTATAATGATTTAGCTCCTAGTATAACAAGATTCATCACCTTAACACTGTACCTTTTGAGTTTGATGGTGTGTAAGGGTCCATTTACAATAAAGGAAGCGCTAAAAAATAAATTGATAACTAAAAAGTTGATAACTAAAAAGTTCTTTCAGCATTTTTTTTTTTTTTTTTTTTTGCAGCATTTGTCACCTCCTCCAGCCTGTTGCTTTTCCTGTCAAGTAGGAGTCTCTGCAGAACGCTGTGCTGCACCTAGAGAAAACACATTAAAAACCCATTTAAAGTTAGAGCTGTCCTCACTACCAACTTTTGGAGCTCCAAATATTCTCTCCAATCTTTTTTCTCCCTTAGTAAACTTGATCAGTGTTTTATGTATCATTGTGATGTTTCTAATGTCACTTTTTCATGTGTGCAACTTTTTTGTTATAGTTTTACAGCTTTTCTTGTAAATCGGAGACATTTTTTTTCTTGTAAATTTGCCTACTTTTTGTACAAATATGCAGTATTTCCCCCGAGTTGTTTTCCCCCTAAATTCAGTTTCCCACAAAAATGTAGAATTTTTCTTAATTTTGTCATGGAAAATAAGCATTTTTCCTTACATATTTGCAAAATAATTTAAATTTCAGATTTTTTAAATAATTTTTTGACGATCAGCAAGTTGCTACTTTTTTCCTGTGAATTTATACTATTTTCTCCTAAATTTGTACATTTTGTTCTGGTAAATCTGGTAAAGGAAAATTTATTATTTACCTTTTACGAGTTGAAGGGGGCAAATACCTGAATCCTAAATTTGAAAACTGAGTGCCATTGTAAAAAAATTAAACATCTACATAATGAATGCAGAGTAAGTTTTTAATACCAGGATGATTTTGTCACAAATTTCAGAGATTTATTATTATTTAATGAGTGAAATATTATGCACCTAAGGTGTGGTGTGCTATGTTCATAATGCCTCTGCAGGCAGGATAACTGTTACTTTTGTCAATGTCTAGCTGACTTAATCACACATAGTGTCCTTAGTTCATCAAAACAGCCACACAATGGTAAGCCTCATCCACTTAACCTCAGTTCTGTGGCTAGAATGATGAACATGGTATCAAAATAAACTAGACGACCTAATGCACCTAGCACTGTTAAAATGCTGTTAAGAGGGGAAAAAGGAGGGAAAACATTTACATCATTCCAAGTTTTTTTTTTGCATGGGAAATTTTTGCATGAATTAACTCTTCCAAAATTGTCAGTGAAGTACCTTTCTTAAACCATTTGAACGTTAATTGAGCTTATATTATGTCAGGAGCAAGAATGTGAATGTGACAGCAGCAGGGATAACAGAGGGAGAGAGGGAGGAGAGAGATGGCCCAGGTGACCAGAGGGAGAGTGAGGCAGCACAGGAGGCTCAAGTGACCAGGTAACAATAAAAAATGAACTTTGCGCCTTAGAGAACAGACTGCTGGCTAGATCATCATAATAATGTTCTGTTGGACAAACTAATGAATTTTAGACTTGTCCTGATAAGTGGTTGACATTTTCTTTTTGGTCATGTGATTTTCTCACAGATAGACACAGGGTGAGGGCAGCAGTCAGGCAAATCCATTCTGTTATTATCACTGTATAATGATTTAGCTAAGAGTCAGACTAAGATTAATCCTATTGACTTGTCTGTCACTGCTGGGGTCAATGCTATGAGAAATCAGTGCTTTTCACATCACAAAAATGTAACTGTGTTTAGTGATTTGGGATGATAGGAGTTGTTGTCCGTAGTTGTTTAAAGAAAATCTAGATATTCCTCTGTTATATGACAGCCGACAACTTTAATTATATGGAAAGTTATCTTTTAAATTGACAAACGTGTAACTTGTGGCAACATTTGATCGGGATCAAAAGATAATGTCACTCTTGCCATTTATTTCAATAGAGAATTTTTTTTGATTTAAGGTCCAGTATGCAGAAGTGGAGGGGGCGTGACATTTGCGTGCTCCAGTCCACGCCTACTGGGCTAAAACTGGAGAGCAGGGTGGTGCAAGAAGCGTGCCCCCCCTTGCTCTGCGACGTCTACACCGGTCACCCACGCCCAGTGGTTCCGAGCTCTTGGTGCCGCCGCATTTTTGAGTCATTCCACTTCCTTTCACATCCCAGCGTGCGTACCTCGGTTAAACTGGTGGGGACGAAATTTGTCTGGCCTCACTTACGGAGGGATGTGAAAGAGTGGACTGCAGCATGCGTCGCGTGCCAGTGGGTCAAAGTGCACAAGCACACCAGAGCCCCCCTCAAGCCGTTTGAAATTCCGGCCAGGAGTTTCGACCACGTCCACGTGGATTTGGTGGGCCCCCTCTCGCCATCGCAAGGGTTCACGCACCTTTTGACAATCATGGACCGCACCACGCATTGGCCTGAAGTGGTCCCGCTGGCTTCCACCATCGTGGAAGTGGCTCGCACTTTTTTGTCGGCTTGGGTTGCACGATTCGCATCCCCATCGGACATAACTTCCGACAGTGGTCCACAATTCGTTTCGGGACTCTGGTCCGCGATGGCCCAGAGCCTTGGGTTCAAAATCCACCGCACCATCACATACAACCCCCAAGCTAACAGGTTATGTGAATGCTTTCATAGGTCGCTTAAAGCAGCGCTCAGAGCCTCGCTCACGGATGCAAATTGGGTAGACTGCCTGCCCTGGGTCCTATTTGGGTTGCGCTCTGTGCCTAAGGAGGATCTGGTAGCCTCCCCGGCAGAACTCGTTTTTTCTCAGCCACTACGGATCCCCGGGGAATTTTTACCGTAAAACCTCACACCCAGGACCGACCCGCTCCCGCAATTATTTTACAGTGCAGGGGACGCTAACGTGCCGGGCCCGGTGCACCATTGTTTTCCCCACACCTTTGTCCCGAAGAGCTTACAGAGCACCAAGTTTGTTTTTGTAAGGCACGACGCACACGGAACCCCGCTGCGTCCACCGTATGACGGACCGTTCAGAGTGCTGGAAACCGGGGCAAAGCATTTTGTGTTACACTTGGGGGGCAAAAGGAAACCATCTGCATTGACAGACTTAAGCCCACTTATGTGTTGGCAGACAAACAGGTGGTGTTGGCTCAGGCTCCCCGGCATGGACACCCACCTACAGTGCTCCGCAAGTTGGTGTTCCCCCTGCAGAGAACTGTTGGCAGCAAACTAGGTCTTTCTCCCTCCCCACCCTTTCCCCCTCCACAGGACTGCACACCGGAGGCCGAGTTTGTCTCCTGCCCACCTCAACAGCAAGACACTTCGGCCGGTCCGGCGACTCCACGTTACAGCCGTTACGGGTGCTGGCTCAAGCCCAAGGTGCCAGAGGGTTAGAGCCCCTTCTGGGTGTTTGGGGGGGGGGGGGCGCTGTGTGGTGGACACAATACACATGGCACTCCAGCCAGGACAAGGGGGTTGGTGGGGGAGAAGATAGTTAGAGATGCTAATGGCAAAAGGTGAGAGGAGCCAACCAAACAAAGATGTACCTTTCATCCCCCGCCGCGCCAGGTTGACACCTGAGGACAAATGTATTGTAGCAAGACCTGCTCTGTGACGTGTGTGTCAATGTTATGTTAATGTGTGTACATGTCTTGCAGTCTGAATGTTAATGTGTTTACCCTGTGTGCCGGAGGCAGGAATTAAAGTATATAAAGGAGTTCGCTCAGGCACTCAGGGAAGTCAGTTTTCTGTGTTTTATGTTGGAAGGTGAATAAAGTTTGCGTGTTGTCTAGCTTGCTGTCTCGTCTGTTTTCATCTTCCACAACACCACCTTTGAATACCATGCCTTTGTTTTTAATAGCCCCACAATTGTATGTATACAGTTTATAGACCACCAAAACCATGTGCAGCATTTATCAATGAATTTTCTGACATGCTGTCAATCATTCATGTAAAATGTAACAAGGTCGTCATAGCTGGTCATTTTAATCTTCACATAGATGATGCTTTTAATTCTTTTTCTAATAAATTTTTAAACCTTCTTAACTGTATGGACTTTGAACACACCACACAGTTGACTCACAACAGAGGACACACCTTAGACCTTGTCATCACTTACAGCCTGTCCACTGGTGTGTCCTCCATTGTAGACTTGACTGTCTCATATCACTTCTGTGCATTTTTTAACATCACCAGTTTTATTCAGCGAGAGACCCGAGTGAGAACTGTGACAAAGGGCCATCTGACTTCTGAAGTGGCTGCAAGTTTTATCAGGGTTTTAAGTGACACTCCTGCTGAGGTTTTACCTGCATCATCTGATTTTATTACTGACAGTTTTAACTATAAACTAAAATCAGCACTGGACTTGGTTGCACCTTTGAAGATCAAAACACAAGAATTAAACCTGTCCTGCCCTGGTGGAATGATGAGGTAAGATAACGCAAAAGAAAATGCAGAGCAGCAGAGAGAAGGTGGAGAAAAACAAAATGAACTGTTCATTATCAAACTCTGCAAGAACAATTGAAACTATATAATAATACTATGAAGCAAGCTAGAAACTCCTCCAAAACAATAACAAAACAATCCTAGAATTCTTTTCTCCACTATATGATTAACTGATCAACCCTGATTTTAAGAGGTCTGGCAGGATGCCAACAGACTCACTATATGAGGATTTTGCAGACCACTTGCGAAGTAAAATAGATGTTATTAGATACAATTTTTTATTACAAGATACTGTTTTTAGTGCTGTGGAACCCTTGCTTTTATCTGAGGAAACTCTGGGATATTTTGTCCTGATTAATGGTGAAACTCTTGGTCGAGTTTTCTCCCAAGTCAATCCAGTGACTTGTCTTTTAGATCCCATTCCCATATCACTTTTAAAAACATTTTGTGGATTTTTCCAGGAGGACCTTTTAAACATAATGAATTACTCTCTCCAGATGGGTACTTTCCCTGCTGCCTTTAAAACGGCAGTGGTGAGACCCCTCCTGAAGAAAAGTAATTTAGACCCTGATAACCTTAATAATTACAGGCCAGTATCCAACTTACCATTTTTAAGCAAAATTTTAGAAAAACTTGTTTTTACTCAGTTAAATAATTTTTTAAAAGTGTTTGCCCCCTTTCTGATTTCTCTTTTTTTTTGTATGTTTGTCACACTTAAATGTTTCAGATCATCAAACAAATTTAAATATTAGACAAAGATAACAAGTAAACACAAAACAGTTTTTAAATGAAGGTGTTTATTATCAAGGGGGAAAAAAGCATCCAAACCTACATGGCCCTGTGTGAAAGAGTGATTGCCCCCCCAACCCCCATTAAAACATAAATTAACTGTGGTTTTGTGGGCGACACACATTGTGGGCTCACATTTCCACAGAGACATGACCGCATGTGTATTGAGGGTGTCACGTCTGCAAGGACAAATGACTCGAATCTGCAGAAGATAATGAGGAGGTGTGAGATTTGTCTTTTTGTCCCACAGAAGATGCCCCGGAGAGATTTCCGGTTCATCAAGAAATGAGAGACAATGGTGAAGGTTCAAAGGGATGCTTTGTGACTGTATGTTTCCTGAAAACACCATGTGACTTGAATTCTGATGCTGGAAACATATAAAAGGGTGATGAGATATGATCTTTCTCTTTCCTGCTTTGAGAATGCTAGACGATGTGTTCTGTCAATAAAGCTGGTTTACGAACTAAACTCAGCCTCATCATTCGAGCATATCCTCTACACTGGTGACCTACGACAAGAAATGAGCAGACAGAATTCTCCCGAGCGGGGCTCGGCGGAAGCCAGCCTGATGGCCGCCTCCACGATCCGGCTGCCCGATTTCTGGCAACATAGCCCGCGCTCATGGTTTAGCGCAGTCGAGGCGCAGTTCAACCTCCGGAGAATCTCCAACGACGACACAAAATTCTACCATGTGGTAGCGAAGCTGGACAGCGACACGGTCCAGAGAGTGGAGGATTTGGTTACTCATCCACCAGACAGCGACAAGTACAGCGCATTGAAGGACGCGCTGATCAGCCATTTCACCCCTTCAGTCCAACAACGAGCAGAGGGGCTCCTGACGTTGATGGAGTCAGAGAACGAGAGACCTGCGGACCTGATGGTGAAGATGCTGAGGCTCAAAGACTCTGAGGATGGTGAATTCATTTTCGCCCACCTTTTCCTTTGGACTCTGCCGCCAGCAGTGAGAGTGGCCCTGGCAGAGTCGCCCCGATTGGCCAGGTGAGACTACCATGGGCTGAGCAAAGAGGCGCAGCGGCTTGTCGACGCCCACAAGCGGAACGCGGTTTCGGCCGCAGCTGCTAGCCCAGGAACGGCGTCCGGAGACAGCGCAGGTCCAGCGGCCGAGGCGCCAGACGCACCAACGACGGCGGCGATGGAGGCCAGACGACGCGGAGCGGAGGACGGCCAATGTTTCTACCACCGCCGTTTTGCAGAGAGAGCGCACAGGTGCGTCCCGCCGTGCAACTTCAAGCGCCAGGGAAACGCCAAGACCGAGGGCTGGTAGCAGCTGCGACCCTCGGCAACGAGAACAAGCTGCTTTACTTGACGGATGCACACTCGGGGAAACAGTTCCTCGTGGACACGGGCTCCCAGCTGAGTTTCGTCACACCCACCTACGCGGAACGGCTGATGCCGTCTAAAGCTCCCTGGGTGTCAGTGTCAGCAGCGAACGGCTCTGCGATTAAAACGTTCGGTGAGAGGACCATGCTTCTGTCCTTACAGGGCCGTTCATTTGAGTGGACATTTATTGTAGCAGCAGTCAGTTTCAACATGTTAGGGGCTGATTTTTTGTGCTCACATGGTTTATTGGTTGACCTTGCTAATAGACGTCTGATTAATGCACTGTCCTTTCATTCTATTCCCTGCACAGCTCGGGTGGCCCCGCCGACTGCACATGCCAGCGTCTCAGCTGCGGGTGGTAAGTTTCACACATTGCTTGCTCAGTTCCCAGCACTCACAGTCCCCACGTTTTCGGCGACGGTGGCTAAACATGGGGTGGAACATTTTATAACCACCACCGGCCCTCCCGTTTTTGCAAAAGCTCGGCGCTTGGACCCAGCTAAACTGACCATCGCGCGCGAGGAGTTCACTAATCTGGCAAAACTGGGCATTGTTAGACGCTCCAAGAGCTCTTGGGCTTCGCCGCTACACATGGTCCCAAAGGCTGACGGCTCGTGGCGACCTTGCGGCGATTTCCGCAGGTTGAACAACGTTTCAGCTCATGACCGCTACCCGATTCCGCACATTCAGGATTTTTCTGTTCATTTGGCGGGGGCACGCATTTTTTCTAAAATAGACTTGGTGCGCGGTTACCACCAGGTTCCAGTGCGCGCACAAGATGTACCCAAAACAGCGGTCATAACTCCTTTTGGCCTTTTTGAATTTTTGCGCATGCCTTTTGGCCTCAAGGGGGCCGTGCAGACTTTCCAACGCATGATGGATGCAGTTTTACGCGACCTCCCTTTCGTGTTCATTTATTTGGACGATATTTTGGTAGCCAGCGCGTCCGAGGGCGAGCACGAAAAACACCTCACAGCAGTTTTTCGGAGGCTGGCAGAGCACGGGTTAATAGTTAACCCAGCGAAGTGCCAGTTTGGGGTGGCGCAGATTGATTTTTTGGGGCATCGCGTTTCGGCAGAAGGAGCGGTTCCTCTTCCAGAGAAAGTGCGTGCCATAACGGATTTTCCGCAACCTCAAACGGTCAAGGCGCTTAAGGAGTTTCTAGGGATGGTTAATTTTTACAACCGGTTCCTCCCAAGCGCAGCAAGGCTCATGCAGCCATTGTACACCCCGTTAAAAAAACAAAAGCCCGCAAATAAAGTTGAATGGTCTCCGGAGCAGGAGCGCACTTTTGCCCAGGTAAAATCAGCCCTGGCAAACGCAGTTTTGTTAGTGCACCCAGTTCCAACGGCCCGCATGGCGCTCACCACTGACGCTTCCGATGTAGCGGTGGGGGCGGTAGTTGAACAGTTTGTGGCAGGTACCTGGCAACCCCTCGCGTTTTTCAGCAGGACTTTGCGCGATAGTGAGCGTAAATACAGTGCGTTTGACAGGGAGCTTTTGGCCCTACACTTGGCCATCCGCCATTTTCAGTTCTGGTTAGAGGGGCGACGTTTCACCGCGTTTGTGGATCATAAACCGCTAACGTTTGCGATGGCCAAAATTTCAGAACCCTGGTCAGGCCGACAACAAAGGCTACTAGCCGCAATATCGGAGTTCACTACTAATATTCAGCATGTCGCGGGTAAACACAATGTTGTGGCAGACTGCCTCTCGCGCGCGGTAGCACCACCAAGCCCCATGGGGGCAGACTCTGTAGCCGTGGCCGCGGGCCCGGGCAGCGACGCGGGAGCGCGTGCAGCCCCGGTCTGTGTAGGGTTAGATTATGCAGCCATGGCTGCAGAGCAGGTTAACGACGCGGACGTGCGCGCGCTCCAGTCTGGACCAACAGGGTTAAGGCTGGAGCACAGGGAGCAACAAAGCGGTATGCCCCCACTAATCTGCGATGTCTCCACGGGATGGCCCCGCCCCGTGGTGCCAGCCGTGTGGCGTCGCCGCGTTTTTGACTCGGTCCATTCTCTCGCGCACCCCCGGGTGCGTGCATCGATTAAGTTGGTGGGGGAGAAATTTGTTTGGCCCGGGTTGCGCAAACAGGTCAAGGAATGGGCGGCAGCCTGCGTAGCATGTCAGCGAGCCAAAATACACAGACACACTAAGGCCCCGTTAGAACCTTTTCACATCCCCGCTATGCGTTTTGATCACGTGCATGTTGACTTGGTGGGCCCGCTCCCATTATCACACGGGCACACACATCTTTTGATGATGGTGGATCGCACCACGCGTTGGCCAGAGGCGATTCCTCTGACATCAACCACAGCGGAAGAAGTTGCGCAAGCATTTTTAGCAGCGTGGGTTGCGCGTTTCAGTGTACCGTCGGACATAACGTCCGACAGGGGTCCCCAATTTATTTCCGAACTATGGTCATCGATGGCCCGCAGCTTGGGGGTGAAGATTCATCGCACTACCGCGTATAACCCCCAAGCTAATGGTTTATGCGAACGCTTTCACAGGTCATTGAAAGCAGCCCTCAGAGCGTCGCTGATGGATACAAATTGGGTGGACAAACTTCCATGGGTTTTATTGGGGTTGCGTTCTGCACCTAAGGAAGATTTACATGCTTCCCCGGCTGAATTAGTTTTTGCACAACCTCTCCGTTTGCCGGGGGAATTTCCCCCCCAATAATCCCGCACCAAATGGCCCCCCTGCTCAGCCGTGGCAGAGCGACTCGGGAGCAAACACGCCCCCTGGCCCGGTCCATCACAGTTTCCCACACGTTTTTGTGCCAAAGGCTTTAAAAAATGCAGAGTTTGTTTTTGTTAAACATGATGCTCAGCGTCCAAGTTTGTGGCCGTTTTATGACAGACCGTTCAGAGTGCTGGAGACCGGGCAGAAGCATTTTCTGCTAGATTTAGGGGGCAGAAGGGAGTTGATTTGCATAAACAGGCTCAAACCCGCTTTTGTTTTGGCTGATGAGGAAGTGCAGCTCGCGAGGACCCCTCGCCGTGGCAGGCCGCCGAGAGGACATTCTCCAGAATCTTCACAGAAAGGTGCTAACAGCTTTAATCCACAGATGCAGAGAGATGTAGCAGGGTCAGCAAAGCCAGGTTGCAGCAGATTTGGCAGAAAGTTAAAACCTAGGCAGTTGGTGGATTGATTAGCGATATATGGAGTGTTTTGTGTTTTTCTTTTTTTATGCCATGCAGGTTTTGCCCTTACTAGACGTTTGGGGGGGGGGTAGTGTGGGCGACACACATTGTGGGCTCACATTTCCATAGAGACATGACCGCATGTGTATTGAGGGTGTCAAGTCTGCAAGGACAAAGGACTCGAATCTGCAGAAGATAATGAGGAGGTGTGAGATTTGTCTTTTTGTCCCACAGAAGATGCCCCGGAGAGATTTCCGGTTCATCAAGAAATGAGAGACAATGGTGAAGGTTCAAAGGGATGCTTTGTGACTGTATGTTTACTGAAAACACCATGTGACTTGAATTCTGATGCTGGAAACATATAAAAGGGTGATGAGATATGATTCTTTCTCTTTCCTGCTTTGAGAATGCTAGACGATGTGTTCTGTCAATAAAGCTGGTTTACGAACTAAACTCAGCCTCATCATTTGAGCACATCCTCTACAGTTTATCACATCTTTGGAAAGCAGAGATCAATTTCTCTAGCCACACCCAGGCCTGATTACTGCCACATCTTTTCTCAATCAAGAAAGCACTTAAATAGGACCTGCCTGACGAAGTGAAGTAGACCAAAAGATCCTCAAAAGCTAGACATCATGCTGCGATCCAAAGAAATTCAGGAACAAATGAGAAACAATGTTATTGAGATCTATCAGTCTGGAAAAGGTTATAAAGCCATTTCTAAAGCTTTGGAACTCCAGCGAACCACAATGAGAGCCATTATTCACAAATGGCGAAAACATGGAACAGTGGTGAACCTTCCCAGGAGTGGCCAGCCAACTAAAATTACCCCAAGAGTGCATTGATGATTTGTCCAAGAGGTCACAGAAGACCCCACAACAACATCCAAAGAACTGCAGGCCTCACTGCCTCAGTTAAGGTCAGTGTTCATGACTCCACCATAAGAAAGAGACTGGGCAAAAATGGCCTGCATGACAGAGTTCCAAGACGAAAACCACTGCTGAGCAAAAAGAACATAAAGGCTCGTCTCAGTTTTGCCAGAAAACATCTTGATGATCCCCAAGACTTTTGGTAAAATACTCTGTAGACTAACAAGACAAAAGTTGAACTTTTTGGAAGGTGTGTGTCCCATTACATCCAACGTAAAAGTAACAGCCTTTCAGAAAGGAACATCATACCAACAGTAAAATATGGTGGTGATAGTGTGACAGTCTGGGGCTGTTTTGCTGCTTCAGGACCTGGAAGACTTGCTGTGGTAAATGGAACCATGAATTCTGCTGTCTACCAAAAAATCCTGAAGAAAAATGTCCGGCCATCTGTTCGTGACCTCAAGCTGAAGCGCATTTGGGTTCTGCAGCAGGACAATGATCCAAAACACACCAGCAACCGGGTAAATTGCTAGTGTTCCCGCATGGTCATGTGGATTATTCTGCCACTTTGAACAGACCATGCCCTGACTGAACAAGTAGTTAAGAACTTTAGAGTCAGTGACAGTTCAAAGCTCAGCATGGCCTCTGTCGAGCCAGTGGTGGGCACGGCCCTGGTGGTGCTGGTTCAGGTGATTTTGAGGGCCACCTCACTGGAATTGTGGCCTGCTCATCAGCAAAGTCCCAGTCTGGATGCCACACTGGATGAGTCGGCTTGGTTGTTATTTCTTGGTCTGGGGCAGGTGGTGGTGTTACCTTTCTCAGAAGGCTGGCATTCCATCGTGACCCATCAGCTATCTAGAAGGTGGCTGGTCCAAGTTGAGCAGTGATCTGCATTGGCGGTGACTGGAACATCTGCAGCTCGTGCCGGTGGTTGGATCGGCGGATCTGGACCCAGTTGAGCACTGTGAGTGTTGGTTGCGTCTGCTTTACAATGTGCTGCTGTTCCCTTGTCCCATGGCTGGTGAAAGCCGTCATTGCTGGGGCGCCATCTAACGGAGGACATAATTGGGTTGTCAACGGTTGTGGAGGCGAGCTGGTCTTGCCGTTGACAGGATGGACCCTATGTTTACCTGGGTCCTGCGTTAACACTGACTGGAACTCTTGAGGCAGGGCAGCAGGTCGGGGAGGCTTATGCCATGTGAGGATCAGTTCCCAGTCTCCTGTGCTCTGCTCATCATGCGGTGTGAAAGAATAAGTGGCTGCGCTCATGTCTGGGATACGCGGGCTCGGGCCGTCAGCGGTCAAACAGAATCCCATGTGATCTTTGATGGAAAAGCCCAACTTGTGGAATAGATCACATCTCAGGATGTTGTCACTGAGGCATGTCACTTGAAACGTGAACGCTGAGAGGACTCTTGACCCATAGTGAACTGACAGAGTAATGGTTCCTACTGTGGCGGTTTGGGAAAACCCCCACAAACAGACTAAGGACAGACAACTCGCTACTCCTGGTTTTTTCCGCTACACAACTGTGATAATGTCACCTTTCATGCATTGTGTTCATGCGTCCTGTCCTTACTGTGGCCTAGAGACTCAGATCAATGTGTAGATGTGCCTGTTAACCTCTTTGTTCTGCAGCTAGAGCAGAGTCTAGCAAATCTGCCTATTGTGATGTATGTCTCACAAATGTGGCGGTTTGGGAAAACCCCCACAAACAGACTAAGGACAGACAACTCGCTACTCCTGGTTTTTTCCGCTACACAACTGTGATAATGTCACCTTTCATGCATTGTGTTCATGCGTCCTGTCCTTACTGTGATCTAGAGACTCAGATCAATGTGTAGATGTGCCTGGTAACCTCTTTGTTCTGCAGCTAGAGCAGAGTCTAGCAAATCTGCCTATTGTGATGTATGTCTCACAAATGCAAATATCTCATGCCTGTTCTGCAGTCCCTTTGATCAGACCTACCGCGGTGACACTGCTTTGATGTATTGTTTGAGTTGGGTATAAATACTGCACAGGTTCTGTAACACCTCCTCTATCTCTCAACCTCTGCTGTAGGACACACACGTATCCGCCTCTCCTCTCCTTCTCTGAGAGCCAGAGGATCCCCATCCAGCCTGCACACACTTGGGCTGGAGAGGGGATCCCGTGATGGCGGTATGATAATAAAACTCTACTTAAAACCTCCAACAACGCCGCTTTATTTCATGCCGCCGCACCTACCATACTAATTTTTGTGTGTCCATACCCAAACACTTCCACTGCATCTGGCTTGATTAGTTGCAGGGGAAAGAATTTCTTAACCATGGCCTCATCCATCTGGGACATCGTGGTAGCAGTGTCCAGCAGCAGCAGTAGACTGACACCATATTCCCCTGTGCACCACTTGTATGCCGTGTTACTGGAATCCACTGAATGAATGGTGGTTGGACTGGGCCGACTGAGTGAGCTAAATGGCAGGCTTGCCGAGGCTGAGCGACACACTTTGGCAAAATGATTCAGCTTACTGCAGCTTTGGCACTTCTGTCCTTTGGCAGGGCAGGCGGGTGCTTGTTTCCGGTGCGAGGGAGAGCCACAGTTACCACACAGTTGGTGTGCTGTATTGTCCTGTCGTCCCGTGATGTTTACTTTGGGGTCCTCCTGGGAGGACGTGGGGTGGGCGGGTTCAGCAGCTGGGGTAATAGCCTGTGCTAGTGGAGCTAAATGGTGGGAGCACAGGCTAGAGGCTCCTAGCTGTGTTGCCAACTGAGCCACTGCCTCTAGTTAGGACACCAGTTCCACCGCCCTGGACAGCAGTAGGTCATCCAGCGCCATTAGCAGCTTCTCCCGGAGCTTCGGGCTGGTCATGTGCGCCACTAACTGGTCCCGCACCATGTCTTCCAGTATCGCAAACCTACAGGTACTGTCTAGATGGCGGAGGTTGGCGACATTTTGCTGGACCGACTCACCCACATGCTGTTGGCGCTTGCGAAACTTGATTCTTCTGACCGACACACTCTTGGGGGTGGCAAAATGTCCGTCCAACAAAACGACACACTTATCGTAGGTATCCGCAGTTCCAAGTGTTCTAAAGACACACTGTCCCTCACTGCCGAAGCAATGGATTAGCATGGCGCGCAGCCTAAGCTTGCTAGCATTAGCTAGGTTGGTGACAGACAAATGTTTCAAACAGCTCGTGCAAATGAGACCAAGGAAAGGGTGGCTCATCAGGCAAAGCGAGGAACGGTGGTAGAGGTGTCAGCAGCATTTCCATTATCCTTGTCGCCAAATGTGTTTGGAAATGATGGATGCGGACATGTCCATGTGTTGAAGTTAGCTTTATTAAATATTAACTGAACAGGCTAACGGGGGAGTACACAGACAGGTGTAACTGGAAAGGCGGAGCGCCAAAGAGGGAAGAAGAGGACGGCTAGCCCTGGGTAGCCGTCTAATATACCCTGTGGCGTGATGACATCACATATGCGTATGTGCTACCACGATGTGGTACGTTGTGCCATTTCCCATACAGTGGTGTGAAAAAGTGTTTGCCCCCTTGCTGACTTCTGATTTTTTTGTATGTTTGTCACACTTAAATGTTTCCGATCATCAAACAAATTTAAATATTAGACAAAGATAACACATGTAAACACAAAATGCAGTTTTTAAATTTAGGTGTTTATTATTAAGGGGGGAAAAATCCAAATCTATATGGCCCTGTGTGAAAAAGTAATTGCCCCCTAAACCTAATAACTGGGTAGCCTTTAGCAGCAACAACTACAATCAAGCGTTTGCCATAACTGGCAATGAGTCTTTTACAGCGCTATGGAGGAATGTTGGCCCACTCATCTTTGCAGAATTGTTGTAATTCAGCCACATTGGAGGGTTTTCGAGCATGAACCGCCTTTTTAAGGTCAAGCCACAGCATCTCAATTGGATTCAGGTCAGGACTTTGACTAGGCCACTCCCAAGTCTTCATTTTGTTTTTCTTAAGCCTTTCAGAGGTGGACTTGCTGGTGGGTTTTGGATCATTGTCCTGCTGCAGAACCCAAGTGCACTTCAGCTTGAGGTCACGAACAGATTGCCGGACATTCTCCTTCAGGATTTTTTGGTAGACAGCAGAATTCATGGTTCCATTTACCACAGCAAGTCTTCCAGGTCCTGAAGTAGCAAAACAGCCCCAGACTGTCACACTACCACCACCATATTTTACTATTGGTATGATGTTCCTTTTCTGAAATGCTGTTACTTTTACGCCGGATGTAATGGGGCACACAGCTTCCGGAAAGTTCAACTTTTGTCTTGTCAGTCCACAGTGTGGAGCCCATAGTTATAACCTATGTGACTCACATGTGGCTGGCTGAATTCAGCCAAGAGAGACTTTGAGCTAGCCATGTGTATTGACTTCACACCTCAAGAGGAAGATGTGTCTGCACCCCCTGGGGACTCAGGAGAGAGGAGAAGATTACCCGGCCTGACCTTTGGGGGTCAGGGAGGAGAACAGAAGGACTCTGGGTGTTCTATTACAGATGAAAGGATGTAGCTGAGTATTGAGACTTTTGTGTGATGTATTGTTAAAGATGAGTGTATAAATGTATGTGTGTGACTGCGTCCTGTCTCTTTTCACTCCAATCAAGAGAGGACGTAGGATGAATGAAAATTAAAGCAGATACTGGAAAAATCATCCAGTCTCCTCAATTCTTGACTCCTACAATTGGTGACCTACGCATGAATCTGAGCACGCCGAGGCTGGAGGACAGCCTCTTGATCGATATGGAAGAGCTGGGAGACAGCCGCTCAGACTCGGATTCACCGGGGAATGCCAGCAGGGGCACAAGACTGATTAAGCTCCCCGAGTTCTGGCAAAACGACCCGCACTCGTGGTTCCAGCATGTGGAGTCGCAGTTCCTGCTCGGGGGAGTTTCAGCGGATGACATTAAATTCCATAATGTCATCGCGACACTCAACAGCCGCACAGCTCGGTGTGTGCGGAGCCTGGTGCAGCAACCACCCGCTGTTGGCAAATACGACGCGCTGAAAGCCACCCTCATCAGGAGCTTCGTGCCGTCGTCTGAGGCAAGAGCCAGGCAGCTACTGGACCTGCGCGACAGAGGTGGACGCAGGCCAACTGTCCTCATGGAGGACATGCTACAAATGATCGGGACGGACAACGACGCGTTCCTTTTCAAGCATATTTTCCTGAGAACCCTCCCAGCGCACATGAGAGGTTCCCTGTCCAGCAGGAGATGTGTGACCCAGCAGGACTTCCGCGACCTAGCCCAAGAGGCGGAGCGGCTCCTCAACGCCTGCAAGGAACAACAGGCTTCCGTGGCAGCAGCAGACCTCGGCGCGGCGGCTGGGGGCAGTGTGGAGCCAGAGACAGCAGTGACCACCTCAGCGGCGACAGCAGCGGCGAGATTCCGTGGCAGGGGAGATGACGGCCTCTGTTTTTACCATCGACGTTTCGCTGGGAAGGCACACAAATGCATCCCGCCCTGCAAGTTCAAAAAGCAGGGAAACGACCGGGCCGGGAGCCGTTAGCAGCTTCCACTCTCGGCGAACGGAACAAGCTGCTTTATCTGACAGACGCGGGCTCCGGGCGGCAATTCCTAGTGGACACCGGAGCCCAGAGGAGCTTCATCACTGCCACCTATGCTGATCGGGTCGCGGGACCCCGCGGAGACGGAGCGACAGCGGCCAACGGCTCCAGCATCAAGACGTACGGAGAGAGAACCTTGTCTCTGTCCTTCCACAGCCGCGCCTATGAGTGGAATTTCATCGTGGCGGCAGTGAGCTTCAATATGTTAGGTGCTGATTTTCTGTGTTCACATGGTTTGTTAGTTGATCTGGCCAACAAACGACTAGTAAATGCACTCTCTTTCTGTTCTATCCCTTGTGCAGCTCGGGTGTGCCCGCCGCCAGTTCAGACCAACGTCGCCACAGCAGGTGGTAAGTTTCACAGCCTTCTACACCAGTTCCCAGCACTCACAGTTCCTACTTTTTCAGCTAAGGTGGCGAAGCACGGGGTGGAGCACTTTATTACCACGAGTGGCCCACCCATTTTTGCGAAGGCTCGGCGCTTGGATGCAGCTAAACTGGAAAGGTTGGGCATAATTCGCCGCTCGAAGAGCGCCTGGGCTTCCCCCCTCCACATGGTACCTAAAGCTGACGGCTCATGGAGACCTTGTGGCGATTACCGCAGGTTGAACAATGCCACAGCGCAGGACCGGTACCCGGTTCCGCATATCCAGGACTTTTCAGTGCACTTGGCGAAGGTGCGCATTTTTTCTAAAATAGACCTGGTCCGCGGTTATCACCAAGTCCCGGTCCGACCAGAGGACATCCCCAAAACAGCCGTAATAACCCTGTTCGGGCTTTTTGAGTTTTTACAAATGCCTTTTGGCCTTAAAGGCGCCGCACAAACCTTCCAACGGATGATGGATGCAGTGTTGCGCGACCTTTCTTTCGTTTTTGTCTATTTAGACGACATTTTGGTAGCCAGCACCTCCGAGGAGGAGCACGCAAAACACCTCACGACAGTTTTTCAGAGGTTAGGAGAGCATGGGTTGATAATCAACCCGGCCAAGTGCCATTTTGGCGTGGCACAAATCGATTTTTTAGGACACCGCGTTTCCTCGGAGGGAGCAGTTCCTCTGCCGGCCAAAGTATGCGCAGTGGCAGATTTTCCCCAGCCTCGAACGGTAAAAGCATTGCAAGAATTTTTGGGGATGGTAAATTTTTATAACCGTTTCATACCCCATGCAGCGCAGCTTATGCAGCCCTTGTACACCATGCTCAAAAAGCAGAAGCCCTCCCATGTGATTGAATGGTCCCCGGAGCGGGACCGCGCATTCACAGAGGTTAAACGAGCACTGGCAAATGCGGCACTGTTGGCCCACCCAGACCCGGCAGCCCGCATAGCGCTAACAACAGACGCGTCAGATGTGGCCATAGGGGCCGTAGTAGAACAGCAGGTTGCCGGGGTTTGGCAACCACTCGCATTCTTCAGCAGATCCCTACGCGAGGCTGAGCGAAAATACAGCGCGTTTGACAGGGAGCTGCTGGCGCTCCACTTGGCTATTCGCCATTTCCAGTTCTGGCTGGAAGGGCGGCGTTTCACCGCGTTTGTCGACCACAAACCGCTCACTTTTGCGATGTCCAAAACTTCAGAACCGTGGTCAGGGTGGCAACAGAGACAGCTGGCCGCAATTTCTGAATTTACCACCGATATTCAGCACGTAGCCGGTAAAATCAATGTGGTGGCAGACTGTCTGTCACGCGCAGTAACAGCACCCGCCCGCGTGGAAACGGATTGCGTGGCCGCTTACCCAGAGCGCGGTAACAGCGCGGTAACAGCGCGGTAACAGCGCGGACACGCGCGCGGCTCCGGTCCACGTGGGAATAGATTATGCAGCCATGGCGGCGGAGCAGAGCGAGGACGCGGACGTGCGCGCGCTCCTGTCTGGACCAACAGGGTTAAGGCTGGAACGCAGAAATCTACAAACCGGTTTCCCCCCGCTGATCTGCGATGTATCCACAGGGCGACCGCGCCCGGTGGTGCCAGCCGCGTGGCACCGTCGCATTTTTGACACCGTGCACTCCCTAGCGCACCCAGGGGTACGCGCTTCGGTGAAAATGGTGGCGGAGAAGTTTGTTTGGCCGAGCCTGCGCAAGCACGTGAAGGAGTGGGCTAAAACCTGCATGGCTTGCCAGCGGGCTAAAATTCACAGGCACACTAAGGCGCCCTTAGAACCGTTCCACATTCCGGCTAAAAGGTTCGATCATGTGCACGTGGACCTCGTGGGCCCCCTGCCCACTTCACAAGGGTTCACGCATCTCTTGACAATGGTAGACCAAACCACTCGTTGGCCGGAAGTGGTCCCGTTAACATCGACCACAGCGGCAGAGGTGGCACGCGCTTTTTTAACAGCCTGGGTAGCGCGGTTCGGGGTCCCGTCAGATATTACGTCTGATAGGGGACCTCAATTTGCATCGGAACTGTGGTCAGCAGTGGCCAGCGGCTTAGGAGCGGCGGTACATAGCACGACCGCTTACCATCCCCAGGCCAACGGTTTATGCGAGCGTTTTCACAGGTCTTTGAAGGCAGCCCTCAGAGCGTCACTGACGGACGCAGATTGGGTAAACAAACTACCATGGGTTTTATTGGGGTTGCATTCGGCACCCAAAGAGGATCTAGATGCCTCACCAGCAGAATTGGTCTTCGCACAACCGCTCAGGCTGCCAGGCGAGTTTTTACCCGACCACACGGCACCAGGGCCCCCCCCCAATCCGGGGGTCTCTGAGTAACACGGGAGCGGAAATGCTCCCGGGCCCCGCTCATCACTCTTTCCCGCGTGTGTTCGTGCCCCAGGCTTTACGAGACGCAGAGTTTGTTTTTGTCAGGCACAATGCGCAGCAGCATAGCCTCCGCCCACCTTACGACGGTCCATTTCAAGTGCTGGAAACCAGGGAGAAATATTTTGTGCTAGATTTGGGGGGCAGGAGGGAGACGATCAGTATCGATAGATTAAAACCTGCTTTTGTGTTGCATAACGAGTCTGTACGGCCGGCGGGCGCGCCTCGACGCGGCAGGCCTCCGAAGGGGCGGCCCCGGGACCCCCCACGGGGGGCAAATAACCCTTCTCCCCCTCACTCCACAGATGCACAGCAGGACGGCCCAACACAGAGCAGGAGACCTGCATACAGCAGATTCGGGAGAAGATTGAAACCTAAGCTGCATGCAGAATGATGTGTTTTTTGGTCAGGTTGTTTAGGTTGCTGTGAGATTCTGTTGGGGGGGGGGGTGACGTGCTGTATGACTGTTGTATGACTGTATGTGGGTGCCCAGTCTTTCGCGTGGAAGGGGGGAGTGATGTGGAGCCCATAGTTATAACCTATGTGACTCACATGTGGCTGGCTGAATTCAGCCAAGAGAGACTTTGAGCTAGCCATGTGTATTGACTTCACACCTCAAGAGGAAGATGTGTCTGCACCCCCTGGGGACTCAGGAGAGAGGAGAAGATTACCCGGCCTGACCTTTGGGGGTCAGGGAGGAGAACAGAAGGACTCTGGGTGTTCCATTACAGATGAAAGGATGTAGCTGAGTATTGAGACTTTTGTGTGATGTATTGTTAGAGATGAGTGTATAAATGTATGTGTGTGACTGCGTCCTGTCTCTTTTCACTCCGATCGAGAGAGGACGTAGGATGAATGAGAATTAAAGCAGATACTGGAAAAATCATCTAGTCCCCTCAATTCTTGTCTCCTACAACAGAGTATTTTCCCAAAAGTCTTGAGGATCATCAAGATGTTTTCTGGCAAAACTGAGACGAACCTTTATGTTCTTTTTGCTCAGAATCAGAATCAGAATCAGATTTATTGCCAAGCACATTTACAAGTGAACAAGTAAACATACGAGGAATTTGACTTGACATTGGGCGCGCACGAAAGGCGCATCCCAATGACGCGGCAGCCATGACGAGGCGCCTGTCATACGGGGGGGGGGGGGGGAGTAAAGAGGGGGGGAGGGGGGAGGGTAGGGAAAAAACACAATAGGCAGAGAGAAAAAAGCATTGTTGATCAAAATAAAGCTCATTTTATGACCAAAATTTTGATTACAAGAAAAAAAACTCTCAAATGCACAATTAGCAGACAATAGATCACACAATGACAAAGCATTACAGAGAGAGAGTGAGTGTGTGTGTGTCAATGTGTGTTGTTCATGTAATGTTGTATGCAGTGTGTGGTGTGGGTGTGACAATTGCTAGTGAACAGCAGAGGGCTCCTCCAGGCAGTGGATGGATATTGATCATGTGATCAATTCACAAAGCTCAGCTTTTTGCTTGTCTTGGAACTCTGCCATGCTGGTCATTTTTGCCCAGTCTCTTTCTTATGGTGGAGTCATGAACACTGACCTCAACTGAGGCAGTGAGGCCTGCAGTTCTTTGGATGTTGTTGTGGGGTCTTTTGTGACCATTTGGATCAGTCGTCGCTGCGCTCTTGGGGTAATTTTGGTCGGCCAGCCACTCCTGGGAAGATTCACCACTGTCCCATGTTTTTGCCATTAGTGGATAATGGCTCTCACGTGGTTCACTGGAATCCCAAAGCTTTAGAAATGGCTTTATAACCTTTTCCAGACTGATCGATCACAATTACTTCATTTCTCATTTGTTCCTGAATTTCTTTGGATCGCAGCATGATGTCTAGCTTTTGAGGGTCTTTTGGTCTACTTCACTTCATCAGGTAGGTCCTATTTAAGTGATTTCTTGATTGAGAACAGATGTGGCAGTAATCAGGCCTGGGTGTGGCTAGAGAAATTGATCTCAGCTTTCCGAAGATGTGATAAACCACAGTTAATTTATGTTTTAACGGGGGGGGGGGGGGGTCATCACTTTTTCACACAGGGTCACGTAGGTTTGGATTTTTTTACCCATAATAATAAACACCTTCATTTAAAAACTGCGTTTTGTGCACTTTTTCACACCACTGTAGATCACACTTATCAAAAGGAGCTCTGCTTAAGTAGCCGTAAGCTTCTACCTGAACGTGCTGCTGATTGGCCAAAATAAATATCAAACAAGTGTGAATAGCCAAACAAACCGGATATGTAAATCAGCTGTGGTATCCACGGCCCCAAAACTAGAGAAGTGGTCTCATTGATATTTCACCTCTGAAACTACTCTATTTCAAATACAAAGTTTATAGTTTTAACATCTCCCGCACTGTTATTTTGAAGCATGGAGTAGCTTCTTCATGATTTCAACTAGCATATTTTGCAAAAAAAAAAAAATAAAAAAAAAATAAAAAAAAAAATCACAAAAATCACAAATTTGTCAAAAAAAAAAAAAAAAAGTATGTGTTTTTCGGAATTAAGTCAGGCCAACTTGTTGCTGGTTTACTCGTGGGGTCACATTTGTTAATAATATACAGCACACATCAATTATTCTTTAACATCTACTACATGTAAAATCTGACATAGAAAAACAAGTTATAAAATTATGTTAGACTGTCCAGTGGACTTAAGGATTCAGTGTACCCAGTCCGGTATGAGGTTAACTGGGGCCCCACCCTGGAGCTAGGCCTGGGGGAGGGGCTCGATAGCGAGTGTCTGGTGGCCAGGTTTCTGCCCATGGGACCTGGCCAGCTCAGCCCGAAGGAGCAACATGGATCCACCCTCCAGTGGGTCACCACCTGCAGGAGGGACCATGGGGGTCCAGAGCTACTGTATGTGGACCAGGTGGCGGGTGAAGGCAGAGACCTTGGCGATCTGTTCCCCAGTTTCCCAATAAGGGTGTCCATATGTGCACCTGGCACCAGGACACCCTAGGTTGATGATCGATTTTGTTATCTTGTCATGAGATCTGCGACCATATGTGTCTTGGACACTCAAGTAAAGAGAGGTGCAGAGCTGTCAACTGATCACCACCTGGTGGTGAGTTGGATCCGATGGCAGGGGAGCAGACTATTCAGACCTAGTAGACCCAAACATGCTGTATAGTGAGGGTGTGCTGGGAACATCTGGCTGAGGCCCCTGCCCGGAAGGTCTTCAACTCCCACCTCTGGAAGAACTTCAACCACATTCCGAGGGAGTCTGGAGACAATGAGTCTGAATGGGACATATTCTCCACCTCTATTGTTGAAGTGGCTGCCCAGAGCTGCGGCCGCAAGATTGTCGGTGCATCTCGTGGTGGCAACCCCCGAACCAAGTGGTGGACACCAGTGGTGAGGGGGGTCATCAAGCTGAAGGAGTCCTATCAAGCTTGGCTGGCTTGTGGGACTCCCGAAGCAGCTGAAGTGTACTGGCAGGCCAAGTGGAGTGCAACTTGGGTGGCTGCTGAAGCAAAAACTTGAGTGTGGGAGGAGTTTAGTGAAGCCATGAAACAAAACTTCCAGTCAGCCTCAAAGAGATTCTGGCAAACTGTCCGCTGACTCAGGAAGGGAAAACAGCTCCCTGTCCACACTGTGTATGGTGCGAATGGGGCGCTGCTGACTTCAACTGGGGATATCATCAGGCGGTGGAGGGAATACTTTGAGGATCTCCTCAATCCCACTGACGTGCCTTCCGCAGAGGAAGCAGGGCTTGAGGATGACCGGGTTGACTCACCCATTACAGAGGCTAAGGTTGCCGAAGTGGTTAAAAAAAAAAAAAACTTCAGTGGCCGGGCCCCGGGGGTGGATGAGATTCGCCCTGAGTACCTCAAGGCTCTGAATGTTGTAGGGCTGTCATGGCTGACACGCCTCTGCAACATCATGTGGAAGTCAGGGACAGTACCTTTGGCATGGCAAACCGGGATGGTGGTTCCTTTCTTTAAGAAGGGGGACTGGAGAGTGCATTCCAACTTGAGGGGGCTCACACTTCTCAGCCTCCCTGTGAAGGTCTATGCCAGAGTACTGGAGAGGAGAATCCGGCCATTGGTCAAACCTTGGATTCAGGAGGACCAGTGTGGTTTTTGTCCTGACCATGGCACATCAGACCAACTCCCTTCTTGAGAATCCTCAAGGGTTTGTGGGAGTTTGCCCAACCAATCTACATGTGTTTTGTGGACTTGGAGAAGGCATTTGACTGCATCCCTTGTGGTTTTTTTGTGGGGGGTACTTCGGGAGTATGAGGTACTGAGCTTGTTGCTACGAGCTATCCAGTCTCTATACGACATTGTGAGAGTTTGGTTCGTATCACCAACACTCAGTTGGGATCTCATCTCTGCTGTTTGCAGGTGATGTCTGCGGCTGTGGCGCAGGTGTAGTGTGGCCGACTACTGATCAGAAGATCTGTGGTTCGATTCCCGCTGCGTCTGCAGTCTGCATATCGAAGTGTCCTTGAGCAAGACACTGAACCCCCAGTTCCTCCTGGTGGGTCAGGCCAGTGCCTGTGCATGGCGGCTCCACCACCATCAATGTGCAAATGTGTGTGTGAATGGGTGGATAGTAGGATCTGTAAAGCACTTTGGTCATCCAGAGATGAGTAAAAAGCGCTATGTAAATGAACGCCATTTACCATGATGTCATCTGGTGGGACGATTTGCTACTGAGTGTGAAGCAGCTAGGATGAGAATCAGCACCTCCAAGTCTGAGTCCATGGTGCTCAGCCCGAAAAGGGTGGATTGTCCTCCCCGGGTTGAGGACGAGATCCTGCCCCAAGTGAAGGAGTTTAAGTATCTCGGGGTCATATTCATGACTGAGGGGAGAATGGAGCAGGAGATTGACAGATGGGTTGGAGCAGTGTCTGCAGTGATGCAGCTGTTGCATTGATCTGTCGTGGTGAAGAGGGAGCTGAGCTCTAAGGCAAAGCTGTCGATTTCCTGCTCATTCTATGTTCCTACCCTCACCTATGGTCATGCGCTTTGGGTAATGACCGAAAGAAGGAGATCGCCAATACAAGCAGTTGAAATGAGCTTTCTCTGTAGGATTGCTGGACTCACCCTTAGAGAGAGGGTGAGGAGTTCAGTCATCCAGGAGAGGCTCAGAGTACAATTGCTGCTCCTTCACATCAAGAGGAGCCAGTTGAGGTGGTTTGGGCATCTCATCAGAATGCCTCCTGGATGCCTCCCACTTGAGGTGTTCTGGCCATGTCCCACTGAGAGGAGACCCCAGGGCAGACCCAGGACATGCTAGAGAGACTGTCTCCCAGCTGGCCTGGGAATGCCTTGATATCCTCTCTGACGAGCTGGAGCAGGTGGCTGTGGAAAGGGAAGTCTGGGCTTCTCTGCCTGAACTGCTGCCTCCACGACCCGGACCTCCGGAAAAGCAGTAGAAGATGGATGGATCTCCAGTGGCAGGGACCAGGAGTGGCCACTAGGGGGATCCAAGTTGTGGTCAGGGGCCCCCCCATGGCCACCACCTGGGGCACCCCTGCTCCAATGGTGCATCTGGAAACAAGCCCAACATCTCCCCAAGGACCAAGATCAGACTCTTCTGCACAATGATTCGGTCTATCCTCTTTTATGGCTCTGAGACCTGGACCGTGCTGAAAGGGGACCTGAGCAAGACAGGTTTTTCATACACTGTGTCTCCATCAGATCATTGTTTCCGCAATCATATTACCAACACCAAGGTTGTCATAACCAGGAGTGGTGCTGGGAATAAGTTCCCAGCGCTCAAAAAAATGCTCCTTATGGCGTGCATCTCAAATAGCCTCTGACAACCAAGTCCAACTCCTGGACTGCTCGTGTGGCTTAGCTTCTAAGCCTGGCGGAACTGCTTGTACTGACAGGAGAAGGGGTGAAGGCGAGTCTCTGGCACCTTCAAACCAGATGCTTCGGGTAGATGGGGCTCGACAACCTGGGAGAGTAGTCCATCTAGGGGAAGGAAAACCCTGATTTCAAATCTTTGCTGCCTTGCGGCATACCCTGTCACAGGAAAGGCTTCGGGAGTCAACCCTGAGGTAAAATCCAGAGTCGGAGCCCCTAAGGCAGTCCGTCATTGATTTAAACTTCATTCTGGCAGCTCCTGCGATGGCACTGGTGCCAAACTGTAACAGCCTTGCTGTTCCTTTGGCTCCACTCCATCAGTGATGTGGAGAGGGGGACATGCTACATGGGCAACAGCCTGTCCTCCATATCACATTGCCCAGGCTAGCATCCAGCAACACTCACCAACACAAACTCACACCCTACACCCTGGAGAGGTCCCTCCAGCTTCGCTTGCAGCGTCGACACAACACGGGGAACAACAGTTACCAGTTATAAGTCATTGCTCGATTGGCGTAGAGCTTGGTGCCAGGGGTTGTTCCAGATGGTGGAAGGGATCCTTGGACCTTACTGGACAACTACAGCCCACATCAAGCTGGGCCCCCAGCCAGTAAGGTGTTGTCCCGCCACAGTCTGCCATCCTCATTGGGTGCATGGGGATTAGGAAACATCCAAACAGCAGACTGCAGTTGTCGCACCAGAAAACAAAACAATGAAAAAAACCAGCTTTGAAACTGGAATGTTAGAACGTTCGGACAATGATGACCAGTCTTTCTGAAAACCTTTAGGACATCAGTGACTCCAGAAAAATGGCTGTCATAAATGACAAGCTCAGGAGGCTGCATGTGGACATTGCCACCCTTCAGGAAACATGCCTTGCTGACTCAGGCATGCTGAAGGAGGACTACACATTCTACTGGCAGGGGAAAGGCTCTGACAAGCCAAGGGAGTATGGAGTTGGCTTTGCAGTGAGGAACAACCTGCTGAATATGGTAGAGCCAGGCAGCAACAGCACAGAGCGTCTCCTCACTCTTCATCTCAACACCACCGAAGGCCCAGTCACCCTTGTTAGCGTGTATGCCCCGACACTGTCTTCCACACTGGACACAAAGGATGAGTTCTACGAGAAGCTCACATCCATCGTCACAAGCATCCCCAGCAAGGAGCAACTTGTTCTCCTGGGTGACTTCAGTGCCAGAGTGGGTGCAGATCATGACTTGTGGCCCTCTTGCCTTGGACAGTTTGGTGTGGGCAAAATGAATGAGAACAGCCAACGACTGCTTGAGCTTTGCAGTTACCACGAATTGTGCATCGCCAACTCCTACTTCAGGACCAAGGCTGAGCACAAGGTCTCTTGGGGACACCCACGCTCAAAGTACTGGCATTAGCTACTGTAGATCTTATCCTGCTCAGGCATGCCACCATCAAGAATGTCCTCCACACACACGCTTACCACAGTGCAGACTGTGACACAGATCACTCCCTGGTCTGCTGAAAGATCAGGCTACAGCCAAAGAGGATCCACCGCTCAAAGAAACAAGGGAGCCCCCGCATTGATGTCAGCAAGAAGTCTCAGCCAGACCTCATGGAAAAGTTTGCAGAGACCTTCCAGAAGGAAATGCAAACCTCACTACCCAGAGACTCTGCCACAGAGAAGTGGGAAGTACTGCGGGACACTATGCACCGCACCACCTTGGCTATCTTTGGGAAGAAGTCCTCCAAGTCTCACGACTGGTTTGAGGCCAAGTCCACAGAGATGACTCCTGTCATCGAAGCCAAGCGCACTGCCCTCACCGAGTATAAGCGGTCACCCAGTGAGAAGAGCCTGCAGATTCTCAGGGCTGCCAGGAGCAAGGCTCAGCAAACTGCCAGGTGTTGCGCCAATGAATACTGGACAGAGCTCAGTGAAGACATCCAGACAGCTGCTGCTACAGGCAACATTAGAGGGATGTATGATGGCATCAAGAAGGCGCTCGGACCAGTCCAAAGCAAGACAGCTCCCCTCAAATCTTCCACTGGGGTAGTAATTACAGACAAGGGCCAACAGATGGAGAGATGGGTGGAACACTACTCCGACCTCTACTCCAGACAGAACACGGTGTTCCCCACAGCTCTTGATGCCATCGAGTGTATGCCAATCATAGAGGAGCTGGATGTAGAGCCAACCATAGAGGAACTCAGGAAAGCCATCGACAGCTTGGCCATAGGCAAAGCCCCAGGTAGCGACAAGATTCCCCCTGACCTGATCAAACACTGTAAGACTACCCTCCTGCTCCCATTGCATGAAGTCCTCTGTCAGTGCTGGCAAGAAGGGGCTGTACCACAGTACATGAGGGACACCAAGATAATCACCATCTATAAGAACAAGGCTGAAAGAAGTGACTGCAACAACTATAGAGGCATCTCTCTACTCAGCATTGTCGGCAAAGTCTTTGCTCAGGTCATTCTGATCCGCCTGCAGAAGCTGGCAGAACGCGTCTACCCAGAGTCGCAGTGTGGCTTTCGTGTCAAGAGACCAACAGTAGACATGGTCTTCTCCCTCTGCCAACTCCAGACATGCAGAGAACAGCAGATGCCCCTGTATGTTGCCTTCATAGATCTCACCAAGGCGTTCAACCTCGTCAGCAGAGACGGCCTATTCAAGATTCCCCCAAAGATAGGCTGCCCACCAAAGCTGCAGAGCATGATCGAATCTTTTCACTCAGACATGAAGGGGACTGTGCAGTTCAGTGGGAGTTCCTCCAACCCCTTCAGCATCTGCAGTGGCATCAAACAAGGCTGCATCCTTGCTCCCACACCCTTTGCGATATTCTTCGCCGTTCTAAAGCATGCCTTTGGCACTGCAACTGAAGGAATCTATCTACGCACCAGGTCAGATGGCAGGCTGTTCAACCTGCCCGCCTCAGAGCCAAAACAAAGGTTTGTGAAATGCTCAGAGACATGCCGTTTGCTGATGATGCAGCAATTGCAACACACACCCAACAGGAGCTGCAGACACTGATGGACCACTTCTCACAGGCCTGCAAGGATTTTGGACTCACCATTAGCCTGAAAAAGACCAGTGTCCTGGGACAAGACACTGAATCACCACCTGCCATTACCATCGATGACTATGAACTCAGCGTTGTCCACCACTTCACTTACCTTGGCTCTACCATAACCGACAACCTCTCCCTTGACACAGAAATAGACAGGAGGATCGGGAAGGCAGCTACAACACTCGCTTGCCTCACAACCAGAGTGTGGATAAACCCCAAGCTGTCGGTGAAGACTAAGATGGCAGTGTATAAAGCCTGTGCCACCATCACACTGCTATACAGCAGTGAGTCATGGATAACATACTGTATGCCAGACAGGAGAAGTGACTCAAAACCTTCCATCTGTGAAGAGTATCCGCCGCATCCTGGGCATAACGCAGATGTCTTTAATTGCGCGGGACTTCCCAGCATGTTCATTCTCCTCAGACAGTGCAGGCTGCGCTGGCTAGGTCCGCATGGACGATGGGCGCATCCCAAAGGACATCCTGTTTGGAGAACTGACATCTGGGAGGAGATCCACTGGTCGCCCCCAGCTCCAGTACAAAAATGTCATTAAGAGAGACATGAAGGCCACTGGCATCAACATAGAGTCCTGGGAGAGCCTAGCAGGTGACTGTGCAAAGTGGAAAGGGACCCTGAAGCAACACCTGAAATCAGGGGAGGAGAAAATGACTGCCGCTGCAGAAAAACAAGCACGCAGGAAGGAAAGCAGCAGCTCCAACAGACCAGAGACTACACACAGGTGTGACCTTTGCGACAGAGACTACCACTCCTGCACCGGTCTATTTAGCCACAGACAATGTTGCTCCAGGCAAGCAGACAACCAGAACTAGGATGCTTCACCCATGGTCAACTCTGACCGACGGAGGCCTAAGGAAGGATTACAAACACTATCATCTGTGAACAATGCCAGCAGTGGCTGACAGTTGAAGAACAAGTCCAGAAACTACAGGCTGTAGTAGTTTGGCCATGTCTGCAGGATGAGCACTGATCAGCTACTCACACTGGAGAATCCAACACAGTGCACTGAAAAAAAAAACATGGGCCAAGCAAAATGAGACATAAAACCTTGGCACCTTGATCTCAGTCAAGGTAAGGTCAGCATCATGGACCTTCAAGTCCTACCTAGTGTTGCTTTAAATGCCTTTATTAGTGTACTTAATGTTTGAGTAAAAATATGTAGTTAAAAAAAGCTCTCCCACCAGAGGGCAGTAACACTCAAAAACTAAGCTGTAGCCATGCTGTGCAGCAATGAATCATTCATGTTATTTTAATTTAAATAGTGATAAACAATGCATTTGAATCCAGTGTAATGACATTTACAGTTGAACAATTTCACAATAAAAAACATAACAATGAGGAGAAAAAATAAAAATACAAAGATTTTAGTTTGGGGTACAGTTAACTGCAGCCAGCCTGAAGGCAAGCTAATACATTTCAGTGGATCACATTATGCTGTAAACAAAAAGAAAGTGCAGACTGTTAACAGCTTTTTAGTGTAGTCATCGTTTCCTCTGAGTTCCTGAATCAGTGAAACACTTTTTTTCCCCCTCAGATGAGGAACTGTAGTTGTTTTTGTCTATTCTTGTTCCCCTGTGGCATTAGTTTGCTACTAATAATTATACACAGCCATGGCAAAAAAAGGAGCAATTACTGGTATTCAAAATATTAAGATGTGAATTCGCAGGAAGTCTCAGGTGTGCGTGTGGAAATGGCACTTTTTTTTTTTTTATTTATGTGGAGCTGAAACATGAACCATTTTTCCACTGTCTTTTTCAAATATTTTTCCATCCCTTGAGAAACAGAAATGTCTTAGCATTAGCAGCAAACTGAATTGGAAAAACAACAGTTTGAGCGGAAATGTTATGTGATCATATATGTATGCATGGCCATACGTCTGTGGACATTTACATCTATATAGCTTAAGAGTACCAGAGATTACAATATTGACACCTATGCATATTGTCTCAAAGTACAGCTACTACATGTACACAATGACTTTTTAATAATCGGAGCAAACCTTTATATTCTTTCTGACCTGGACTAAATCTGGAGACTGCTGTAGTCAAGTCTTTTATTTCTGCTAAAATACATTGCTAAGAGTGATTTTGGTCACATTCATTCAACTACCACACACACACATTTTAATTTAACTTCACATTCTTCTCACAAACACCCAACTGACTTAGAATCGTGGTCTCCTTTCAGAACAGTCCTTCAGTAAAATTTCCCAGATGGTTCACCCCGACAGGGAGATCTCATAGTCACTTGCTGACAGCAGGGGCCGCCCAGCTTTACGCACATTTTTGGCGTTAGTTATGCGAGCTACAATGTTCGCGGGCTTCTCGAAGTAACGCACGAGGGCCTGTTCAGTGAGAACAGAGGCCAGGAACTGCTCAAACATGATGGCCCAGTCTTTGTCAATGCTCGTGCTGTGGGGCAGCCCTCTGTTGTGTGGCCCCCCGCCATGAGGCTGGCTCCTCTGCTCGCTGTTGGAGCCGCTGTTGCTGCACACCAGCACCGTGTCGTCCGCAATGTCTTCACACTGCAGCTTTTCGTCCAGCTCATGGGAGCCGGCGCTGAGTACAGAGTACGATGACATGGAGGAGTCATCTTTGGTCTCATCGTCTGAGATGAGCATGGCGGAGGACATGCCCGTGTCTTTAGGAGATGAGTCCTCCAGCTTGATGTCTTGCATAGGCATCAGCTGCTCACTCCCTTCCCCCCCTCTTCCCTCGTCAGTGGGGCTCGGCTTGTTCTCGAGATCAGATGGGACAAAAGTGTCTCCCAGATCCCGAGCATCCTGGATGGGTTTAGGATTGGACATGTCTCTTGCACACGTGCTCGGCTCTAGTTTGCCCCCCTGATTCTGGTCATTTCTGCTAGTGAAGGATGAAGACGACGAGTGGGAGAAAAGCTTTCCCACCTCTCCCATCTCTAGCAGCAGACTGGTGACCGTGGCAGTAGCGTGGTAGAGCTCCTGTTCTGCCACATCCTCACTGAACATGCTGTACAGGGTCTTGCACAACTCGATGAACTGGCTCTGAGGGACGGAGACACAAAATGGTCACTGACTTGCTACGATAACATGCACAAGTCCCTGGATCGGTAAGGACCTACCTGATTCAGCTTTGGGAGATCTTTTGTGTTTTCTCGTTTAGGTTTTGTCTCCTGGTTCCACAGCTTCAGGTAGTTATGGTAATCAGGAGTGTTCAGTTTCTTCACTGTGAAAATGGACAAAGATGATCAGACTGATCACATTCACGTAAAGATAATCAAATATTTTCACCCAGCAACCTTGGCTCTACATTTAGACTTTGAATTTTGTTAATAATATGACCAGCTTTTGAGGCCACAAACTGCAATATCTGGTAGTTTTATAAAGTCAGTAGTCACTCAGACCTTTCAGTAGCTAAGGAATCAGCAACCTCTATTATGGACAGAACCATTTTGACCATTGTTTGACTTTAAACAATTCTGTATAGAGCCACAAAAACCACTTTATAGTAAATTCTGTTGTGCTACGTACAAAAACAATAAAAACATTCATATTACAACAATAAACTGGACAGTCGGCATTAGTAATAAGGGTTTTCCCTCTTTAATTGATAGTGATAGTTGGTAATGTGCAACTTTCTTCCCCCTCGCAAGATTCCCTTTTTTATCATAAGCTTGTTAACTAAGTTATTAACCAAGCTGTACATTAATTTGTGAGGTATTCTTTCTCAAAAGTTTGTAATTTTTCTTCTTGTAAATTTGTGACTTTCTATTGTAAATTTGCAGTTTATCATGATACATTTGTGTAATTATTCTTTCAAATGTTTTTTCTCTTAATGTATTTTTGCTTACAGTAAGTTTGGGGGGGGGGGGGGTTCCTAATAAATGGGTGACTTCATACCCTCACATTGTAAAGGCATCTGGCTCATTAATTCAGTTGTCTTTTGCAGAAAATAAAACATGCACTGCTGAAGTGGGGAGTATGACTGTTACAGGCCACAGCACTGGACTAAGGGCGCTAATGTCAAGTCGTGAATGTGTTGCTTACCTTTTTCAGTTTTAAAAGTAACTCTGACAAAGCCTTCATCCTTCTCATTTCTGCACTTTGAGTTGTGACCTGAGAAGAGGTTAAACATTGACATTCGTCACTTCAAATCTAGATTCTTTCCTGTCATGCCCTCCCTCTTTGCTAGACTCTGTCTTCAATTGTAAACCAGCAAAAAAAAAAGGTCCGTCAGCACAATTTATAATTTAATTTACACCCACAACTTGGCGTCATTAGAGTCTCTTAAAAACAAATGGGCGATAGATCTAAATGTACAGATCTCAGGGGAAATTTGGTGTAAGGTACTGCAGGGAATTTCCTCTTCATCTGTTTGTCTCAGACATGCGGTCATTCAATTCAAAATTGTGCACAGATTCTGCTGGTCTAAGGCCAGACTTTCTAAGATTAAAACCGAGTGTAGATCCCATTTGTGATTGTTGCAGGCAGGATCCAGCCACTCTGATACGTTTTGGACGTGCCCAAAGTTACATACTTTTTGGAGTGCTACTTTTCAAACTTTCTCCAGATCTGCAAAAAGACAACGACTCCATCACCACTTTTAGCCCTTTAAAGGGTGAATCAGATAGACACACTTCTTGAAAAATGAGAAATTAATACTCCTGCAGTCTCCTAGCTAGGCGACTGATATTACTTAAATGGAAAGCTCCAAAGCCACCAACATACAGTCACTGGATCAGAGAAGTTTTGTACCTCCTTAAACTGGAAAAAGAAGATCCTGTGTACTGTTAAGGATCCACTGAGAAATTTTATGCCATTTGAGAACATTTTTAGCCTTTGTTGAAGACAATGAAGCTAACAACATGATAAAGTAAATCTTTTTTAATTTAATTCTTCTCTTTCTATCCTACATCCGTTATATATTTATTTATCCATTTTATGTTCATAAATACCTGGGCAAATGCATTGCTTTTGTTGGTCTGGCTGCTTTGGGATGGGGTGGGGAGTTAATGTTTTTGTGTTGTTTTTCCCCCTCTTTGTTCATATCTTGTTATATTGGAAAAACCAAATAAAAAGACTGATCAAAAAACACAGGACAATTCATCAGGTGGCGGAGTGGTTAGCACTGCGGCAGCACAGCAACTCAACCTTGGCCGGGGGATCCTGGGTTCGATCCCAGCCCCCGACCAACAGTGATCTGTGTGGAGTTTGCATGTTCTCCCCGTGTCTGCGTGGGTTTACTCCGGGATTTCTCTGGTTTCCTGCCACATGCCAAAAAACATGCACGTTAGGTTAACTGGCATCAAACTGGGGATTCTAAATTGTCCTTAGGTATGACTGTGAGAGTGAATAGTTGTCTGTCTCTCTGTGTTGGCCCTGCGATGGACTGGCGATCTGTCCAGGGTGTACCCTGCCTCTCGCCCAAAGATAGGCTGGGATAGGCTCCAGCCCCCCCGCGACACGAAAAGGATTAAGCGGAAGAAGATGGATGGATGGATGGTTGAAATATCAGTTTTATACATTAATTTTTTTTTCAAATGTACTGAAAAGAGATCATATTAAAGGGGTTATTGATTGCACTTTTTCCACATTTTAACAACTCATACTTTAGTGAAATATACTGAAAGTGAACATACTTGATGAAATGTTTGTGACATACAGCTCTGGAACAAATTAAGAGACCACAGCAAAATTATTACTTTTTTACTATTACTTTATCTGGCTTTAGTACTTATACTCATGTGTTCAAGTAAAATGAACAATTTTGTTTTATTCTCTAACTTAATGAAAACAATTCACCCAAATTCCAAGCCAAAATATCATCATTTAGCTCATTTACATACAGAAACTGACAACTGGCCAAAACAACAAAAAAGATGTTATTTTTAGATGTTCTTTTTGATCAAATCATGTTCATTCTTAAACACTACAATAAAGTTTTAACTTAACTCAGAAACTCTGTATTTGTGGAATAACTGATTTTTATTTACAGCTTTCATGCATCTTATCATGCTTAGATGATCAATCACTACATCCTGAAGTAGGTTAAGATGTCCTTGTGCTGGAATTCAACAGATTTTCAAATTGAATGGCTGCCATAGATGTAGACATGCTAATCTTTACTAAAGATTTTGCAGTGGTATCTTATTTGTTTGTTTATTTTCAGAGCTGTATTTTGGTCAACTTTTTTCATTGCTTGCAGCAAAATTGTGAATTATCTTTCGCAGCCTTTATCAGAATGGCTGGTTTCAGTGCATGTCTCTTTAAATCTTTCAGACTGCATTTAATTCCACCCTACATCACCACTAATAACATTAGCTGCTTAGCTCAGATCTAGCCTAAGCACACAGACGTAAATTTGTCTCAAAGAATGAATGAAATAATGCATCACTGGTGGGCAGGAGTTTGTGGTTTCAGTGGTCAATAAGATATGACTGGTCCCTGGAGTACAATAAGCAAGGAAACATTAATGAATGAGCCAAGTCTAGCAGCTAAACTGCTAGTTTCAGCTAGCTGCCTTGGTGGTGCTAACATTATAGCATCACAGCAAAAATATTTTAAAGGGGTCATTGACTGCACTTTTTCCACATTTTAATAGTTCACATATGTATACATAATGAAATGTTTGTGACATTTTGTTCACATTTTCTGTATTCTTTTTAATTATTGAAGCAAATTTGTTTTTTATTTTTCCTGGCTTTCTATAAACACTGATTTAAGGCCTGTCACTTTAAGAACCATCCTTCACTGTTTCAACTCCGCCCTCTCTCGTACATCAGTTAACCATAGCTTCTATGGTTGGGGACGGCAGTGGCTCAGGAAGTAGAGCAGGTCGTCCAATAACCACATGGTTGGCAGTTCAAATCCCACTCTCCCCAGATATCCTGCCGTTGTGTCCCTGGGCAAGACACTTCACCCCCAATTGCTCCTGGTGGGTCTGGAAGCGCCATGTTAGGCAGCATGCCACCATCAGTGTGTGAATGTGTGTGTGTGAATGGGTGGATAGCAGGATCTGTAAAGCGCTTTGGTTATCAAGAGATGAGAATAAAAGCGCTATAAAAGTGAATGCCATTCTAGCCCCTCAGCTCAGTTGAGCAGCGCTCTGGTTCACTGATCCAGTCAGCGGTTTATCTCGCGTCAGTCGGGTCTATCTCCCAATAAATTTTGCTGTGATTACACAACAAATCGCTAGCACCATGTGCTGACTGATCGCCACAGCCCAAGGCGAGCTACCGAGCCAAGGGATCTCAAATGGCAGTGTGGCTCTGTGGGGATCCACTCTGCCCTCACGGGCAGTGTAGTTACTCCAGCTTTCAGCTGGTTGTGAGAGCAGAGCGGATCCACGGAGGACAGTGGGGTTGCTGGGCGTGAGAACCAGCAGCATCTGGTCTCGGGACATTTTGATTGTAGGGAGCCGGAGGCTTCGTCATGATTCCACAGTCAATTGCCTGTATCTTGGGCTTGAGCAGATCTTAAATCACCCTAATAGCCATCCCTGTTATCACCTGGTTCGGTGGTGTGCTTCGCGTCACTGCGGCCCATCTCTCTGTGGTTTTGTCATGATTCCGCAGCGGATAGTACATACCGGTATGCCGATAACTCCCACGCTAATCTGGGGGAGTTCTCAGCATAACCCCGGCCAGTAGCCCTGGTCCCAGGCCATAAAAGCGACCAGTGTGCCAGGGCGGGCAGTCGGCTGCGGAATCACGATGAAGCCTCCGGCTCCCTGCAATCAAAATGTCTTGGGACCAGATGCTGCTGGCTCTCATGCCCAGCAACCCCACCATCCTCCATGGATCGGCTCTGCTCTCGCGGGCAGTGTAGTCGCGCCAGCTTTCAGCTGGCTGTGAGAGAGGAATGGAGTCCCACGGAGCCACACTGCCCTTTGAGATCCCTTGGCTCAGTAGCTCGCCTCGGGTTGTGGCGATCGTCCAGCGCACAGTGCTAGCGATTTGTTGTGGAATCACGACAAAATTATTGGGAGATAGACCAGACTGACACAAGATACACCATCGACTGTGGAAATAGAAAATAACTATATAAACTAACCGCACAGTGTCAAGAACTGACACCCAGATTATGAGACTGATCAAATATTGCTAATTGAATTATTAATTAATTGCCAGATTCTTAAGCTTAATTATTTGTTCATAGAGTTTCCACGCTCTGAAGTGGGTGGTTCCCCGCCTAGTGTTACAAACAAGGTAATGTAAGAGTTATTAATTATTATTAATTCCAGTTATTAATTATTAATAATGATATACATATTAATGGTGTCTCCACGTGACACTACAATCTGAATGTGTTTAAAAGAAAAGTCAGTCACAGGCATATTGTTTTATCACTTAAGCAGTAATAAGGTTATCCCCCTATTTATTTATTTTTTTTGGTTTGTTTTTTTTCCTCACCAACTTTTTCTTCATTTGTTGCACGTATCTAACACACAATTCCTCAAAATCTGTCTGTTTTTGCATAATCCTGCTAACAGACAGACAAACTGCACTGAACACCTAACCTTGGCTGCCTGACTCACCGATGGACGTTTCTGGAGTGATGTCTTCAAAGAAGTACTGTGTGGCCTCAAAAGCAGAGTCGGGCTCCTCTTGTTCATGAGTGATTTCTGCTGGGGAAAAAGACGGAATAAAGTAGTATTAATTTACCCTCCTTTATCCAACATGTAAAGCCCACAATATTCAAATGCAGCCATTCTGATGATTGTTCTCCTTATAACTCAAAACGACTGTCAGTCACGATAACCAATGCTTTGACAGCGGGCTCATTTAACTGTCTAAATGTTGTGTTTCAAGTTTGTTCCAATTTGGGCATTTTGGGTTATAATTCATATCAACAGGGGGTCCCCAGTTTGAGTCACAGATCTCTAACATTTCTCTGTTCCCTTTTCTGAACAACTCATTATGTAGATAATAACTGAAACCTTCCTTTACTGCAACAACCTCCCTCATACGGCATTCACACACACTCACTGGGTAAAACATGCATCTTATAGAGGAGCTTCAGCTTCTCGGTGAGGTCCCCGTGACAAAGAACACCTAAAAATACAAAGAAAATGTGATCAGACAGCTGTCAACTGAGCCTCTTTATTTAAAGAAAACATACAGAATTATGAAAAACTTGGGTATTCTGTTGGTACTAACCCAGACCGTTGATAAACTCTCGAAAATTAATGAGGCCGTCCCCATTTTGATCGAGAAGACAGAAAAAGCGTATGGCCAGCGGATCTGAGTGGGCTCCGTTGGCCCAAGGGAATAGAAGGGTGAAGAGGCCCTTGAACTGCTCCATGTCGATGCGGTACTGCTCCAGGTATGGCAGGCTGGGGTCGTGGCGCTCTGTGGGGTTGCTGCTGCCGCCCCAGTAGCAGCTTGTCAAGTGCTCCGCCTAGAGAAGGGAAGAGGGGGTATGAAATATTAGAAAAAGCAACTCTTATACAGCTGGCTAATAACAGAGCAGCGGGCAGGTATCAAGGCTGGTGCTGGGCTGGGTTTACCATCTTATGACATCCTGTGGCAAACCCAAAAAAGTTAAAATGACTGATCAAACACAAAAACAATGTAAAGGCTGTGTGTTAAGAGAAGTGAGCATTTTGATATTTTTTGATAATTATGTGACCAACAGACACATTTCAGAAGGTTAAAACCTACACAAACATTTTTTTCCAGTCAGTGACCCCTTCAAGTTTGACACGTCAGTACATGTCAGAACAGTGACCTGAACATACAGAGACGTTACAGTGGACAAACATATGAGATAACCACTGTACATATAGTATCCCAAGAGCCAATGTAGTGTCAGAGTCTCCATCAAGCCATCTTCTACCGCTTTTCCGGAGGTCAGGGTCATAGAGGCAGCAGCTCAAGCAGAGAAGCCCAGACTTCCCTTTTCCCTTTTCCCGGCCACCTGCTCCAGCTCTTCAGAGAGGACACTAAGGCGTTACCAGGCCAGCTGGGAGACATAGTCTCTCCAGTATGTCCTGGGTCTGCCCCAGGGTCCCCTCCCAATGGGACATGCCCGAAATGCCTCAAGTGGGAGGCATCCTGATCAGATGCCCAAACCACCTCAACTGGCTCAATTCGATGTGGAGGGGCAGCAGCTCTACTCTGAGCCATCCAGATGACTGAGCTCCTCATCCTATCTGTAAGGGTGAGTCCAGCAATCCTATGGAGAAAGCTCATTTCAGCCGCTTGGATCCGGGATCTCATTCTTTCAGTCATTACCCAAAGCTCATGACCATAGGTGAGGGTAGGAACATAGATTGACTGGTAAATCAACAGCTTTGCCTTAGAGCTAAGCTCCCTCTTCACCACAACAGACCGGTACAACGTCCACATCACTGCAGATGCTGCTCCGATCCATTTGTCAATCTCCCGCTTCAGTTTCCCCTCACTCATGAATAGGACCCTGAGATACTTGAACTCCTCCACTTGGGGCAGGAGCTCGTCCCCGACCCTGAGAGGACAATCCACCCTATTCCGGCTGAGGACCATGGACTCCGACTTGGAGGTGCTGATTCTCATCCCGGACACCTGACAGCCGGGATGAGAATCAGCACCTTCATCATTCAGGACAACATTGTCTGCAAACAACAGAGATGAGATCCTGTGGTCACCAAACTTAACACCCTTCATTCCTTGGCTGCACCTAGAAATCCTGTCCATGAATATTATGAACAGGATCGTTGACAAAGGGCAGCCCTGGCGAAGTCCAACTCTCACTGGAAATGAGTTTGACTGATTGTTAGCAATATGAACCCAACTCTCACAACAGTCATATAGAGACCAGATGGCTCATAGCAACGAGCTTGATACCCCATATCTCACAGCACCCCCCACAAGAAACCACAAAGGATGCGGTTGAATGCTTTCTCCAAGTCAACAAAACACACGTAGTCTGGTTGGGCAAACTCAAACAAACCCTTGAGGATTCTCGAGAGGGTAAAGACTTGGTGCAATGTGCCACGGCCAGGAAGAAAACCACATTGCTCCTCCTGAATCTGAGGTTCGACCAACGTTGGACTCTCCTCTCCAGTACCTTGGCCATAGACCTTCCCAGGGAGGCTGAGGAGTGTGATCCCTCTAAAGTTGGAACACATCCTCTGGTCCCCCTTCTTAAAGAGAGGAACCACCACCCCAGTTTGCCATGCCAAAGGCACTGTCCCTGACCTCCACGCGATGTTGTAGAGGCATGTCAACCATGACAGCCCTACAACATCCAGGACCATGAGGTACTCGGGACAAATCTCATCCCCTCCTGGGGCCTTGCCACCATGCGTCAGAGTCTGAAACGCTGAAAACAAACTTTTTGAAAACAATCGTTCAAGGGTAACTCCAGTGACAGCGTTTGGGTGTGGACTGCTGGTTTTGTTCAGACTGTGTCCCACCATTGGTCTGGTTTGACGTCAAAATAACGCACAGTCATCTCCTTTGTTGACACACAGCAGATACACCCAAGATTGTGCTGCTGTGAACTTTAACAGGAGGTTTTACATGCTTGCTCAAACTAGTGCATCTCAGTTAATTAGAATATTGTGAAAATGGTAATGATTTACAATTTTTTTAAAAATTATATTAAACACACACAGAAATATTCTAGCCTGTTTCTTACCTCTGCCAAGGAATGGCGGAAGGTAATGTTTTGGCGGCATTTGTCTGTCATCAGGATTACGTAAAAGCTACTGGAAGGATTTCAATGAAATTTTCACCAGAGGTGGCCCTTGGGCTACAGCAAAACCCATTATATTTTGGAGGTCATCCATGAGCGCATACCTCTGCCAAGGCCCTAAACTGCAATGTATGGACAGACAGAGGTATGGAGGGAGGGACTGAAGGATGGCTAGAACCTTGGTGGAAGTGTGTGCTCTCTGAGTGCCCTGTAGTTGATTATGTTTCAATTTCTGAAATTCAATTACATATGATATAATAATTTACTAAGATGCTCATCCATCCTATTGAGGGACTGCGGCTTCAGAATCCATTTGTGCATTTTCATTTCATTTTTTTTTTTTTTAGTAGTGCTATTTGGATGTGCCATTTTTTATTAATAAACAGAGAAGGAAAAACTATTTTTCAAAATAACCATGTAAGTGTGGACTGGGCCTTATTTTTTAACTCACCTTGAAGAGTACATAGAGCTCCTCCAACTCATCAATACTGAAGTCAGTCTCTGTCACAATAGTTCTGACCTGAAAAGTCATATAAAAACATTCAATTAAAAAAAAATAAGAGGGAGCGCAATGAGCTTCATGGAATGCATACAAAATCCCCAAAATTTGTTGCAATTTTCAGCCTAACTTTAAATTGAGCAACAAAACTGCATTAAAGGGGTCACTGACTAAAAAATGGTGTGTTTGTAGGTTTTAACTGTCTAAAATTGGTCACGTAATTATCCAAAAAAAAATATCAAAACAGTCATTTCTCTTAAAATAAAAACAGCCTTTATCTTGTTTTTCTCTTCCAGAAACTCCAGAAATGTTTTTGACTCTTCTGGGTAAATCGTATATGTCAAGATTAGAAAAAACCAACCCACCACCATCCTTGAGACCCGCCCACTGCTCTTATTGGCCCGCCTAGCTGTCTATCATGTAGATGGAAGGGGTGCTAAAGGTAGCCTATTAGCCCCCCAGCTAGCACTAGTACCAGGAGGCTCACACCAGGCGTGGCTTATATTGTTATTTTCTTCAGATTTAGTCACCCTAATAACCATCCCTGTTACCACCTGATACACCAGTTCACAGTCGACAATATGCCTCACGTCACTACGGCCCATCTCCCAATAATTTCGCTGTGATTCCATAATAATTGCCAGCACCGGTGCACCGGTTGTGGCAACTGACCCAAGGCTACTGGGTCTCATGGCCAGCTCCCCCAGAGCAAGACACTGCCCTTTGAGATCCCGCGGCTCTGCAAGCTTCGCCTGTGCCAGCAGCCTCGGGTCCCAGGCCAGGTCGGCTGTGGCAATCGGGGGGCCACCTGTTGTGTGGTGCTAGCGATTTGTTGTGGAATCACGGCAAAATTATTGGGAGATGGGCCGGAGTGACACAAGATATATCATCGACTGGATCAGTGAACCAGCGCTGCTCATCCGAGCTAAAAGGAGGCTAAAAGCTTAAGGCTAGAAGCTAGTTAGCTAATGGCTAACTAATGTAAGGGGGGGGAGTGGAGTTGAAAAGGTGAAGGATGTTTCTTAAAGTAATAGGCTTTAAATCAGATCGTTTCAAGAAAGCCAGGAAAAATACAAAACAGATTTGCTTCAGTAATTAAAAAATTAAAGAAAATGTGAACAAAATGCCGCAGGACATGTGTGAGCTGTTAAAATGTGGAAAAAGTGCAGTTACTGACCCCTTTAAATAAAAATGTCATTTTAGAAAAAAAATCTGAACAGTGCAAGTACTCACCACATTACGTTTAGTTGTATCTTCAATGGTTTGGATGACCCTCAGTCTCTGCTTAAATCGCATCTGTTCAATGACGTCTGCACGGATGGAGCCAAATTTCTAGCACAAAGGAAAAGACAAAGACAGATCTTAAGTTAGTCTTATTACTGTGGATAGAAAAACTTCAACTGGATAACATTTCACAACAGTGTGGAAAAAGAGGAGCTTTTCAGGCATGAAAATCATAAAAATGGAATAATACTAGCTAAAAAAGCACAGAAAACTCCAGTTTATGAAAATAAGTGCACAAAATGGATAATGGTGCATTTCATGTGATGTCTGTAGTTGGACTTTGAGGATTTCCCAGTCAGAAGTTAGATGGGAGCAACCTTGGAAGTCAAATTTTTAGTTCAGAAAGTCAGACAGCCCTCACCATTCCTGAGACTAAAATCCAAGATGGCTGCACACATACATCACACAAAAATAGTAACAAAAGCTGTGTGAAATATATTTGTTTTTAGCACTTTGGTCTCATCTCTCTTCCGGTCGGGCTCAGCACACAATAGTCCTCAGCTTCTGACAACAGATGAAAAGGCTACAGCAGTGTTTTTTCATGCAAATTCCCACATACTGTGTTGTTTTTGGTCGATTTTGCCAACAGTGGCTAACAAGAGAGTCAGGGTTTTCTGACTTCTACTGTAACGTTGCCATCTTGGTTTTTGACTTCAGTCACGAATGGAATGCACCATCAATTGGCTGATTAAAAGGAAATAAACCAAAAGGACATATAACATTATAATCCAGGTTCAGTACCTCATAGGAGGTGCGGACCAGTTTGAAGATGTCCACCTCTGGATGTGGTTCACCGTTATCCGTCAGTAAAGAGTGAAGATGGGGGATGGGAGGGAGGGTGCTGTCCTTATTGGTCACACTGTCCAAATACCTGCAGAAAAAAAAGTTTATTGAGATTTTACACAAGCCACTAAAGCTAAACTAAAGACCCCCAAAGATGTCTCTGCTTACCTGCCCAGTACTGTCATGGCCTCCCCATCGTCCTTGCAGCCCAGGAGTTGATGGATGTTTGCGTGCAGCACGGACAGCGCCAACTGAAAGATGACTTTGATGCCGTCGTAGAAAAAACAGTCCACTACCACCACCGCACTCTCGAAAGGCATGACGGACAGGAAGAGGGTGAGAAACCATGACAGGGAAATGGTGGAGATGACGCCAAGGTCCTGCATGCAGTCGTACAGCTGGGGAACATACTCTCGGGCCAGTTCCTCAAACACACCCTGGTCAACAAGTGCTCCTGTACAAACACGACAATCTTAAACCATATCTCCTTTTATGCTTTTGGTAAACATAGCTTTGTTTTTTTTGGAATAGAACGCCCCACCCAAGTTGATGTAACAATTAGAAAACAGTAGTCAAATCTCCTGGATACCACAAGTTGATACTGACCTACGACCCTGGTATTATAGTAGTCAGGCAGCATCCTTTCACACAGAGCCACTAGCAGCCAGAAAGCCTCTTCTTCTTTGGAGTAAAGCAGCAGCACAGATGTCACTATATTCATGGCCTATTGAATCAAAGAACGGAAACGGGGAGAATCCATCAAAATGTCAGACTTTGACATGTTTCTGCCAGTTCGTGTGGAAAAGATACAAGCGTTTGAGCACCTGACAGTATCCAATGTTGGGATTTCTGAAGGCGTAGGCAGTGAGGACCCTGCGGAGGGCAGCGATGCCCATCTCATTCTGAAAGGCCGGGTGCTCGGGCAGAGAGCGGTGCAGGTCACGCTCAATCTCCTCCGTTGCCAGATTGTATTTGCCCATCGATTTCTCCACCAGGTCTTCGTAGTATCCAGGATGTGTGGCCATCTCATTGATTGCGCCTAAGAAGAGCACACAAGCACATTTTAGATAAGAGTTCTTCCTAAAAACAAACAAAAAAAAGCTAAATCACATGACAACTGAATCAATTACACATTAAATACTGAAACCACAAGATGCAATTCTGGTCCAAAAATCTCTGGCTAGAAAACAATTAACCTGCTCATTAATTACATCACATTGACCTCATTATTTGGATTTCAGACAGTGATTCTTTTGACTTGTAAACACTGTTCATCACTGTTAAGAGTTCATAACCATTAAGCACAATTGATATTTTGTCAATTATGTCTTTCATTGGAGGGATGAACTTATATTTTACATCAGTATTCTATTATTTATTTGTCTAATCTGAAAAGAAATTCAAAAAAGCTAAATCATCATTTACAGAAGTTTGACATGTTTTACAGAATTTTATCTTATTGTAGTGAAAACAAACTGAACTGTGATTTCTCTGCCAAGGTATGTTCATATGTACCACACTGAAATTTCTGTGTATTGTTCCACCACTTGTTTACATCCTCAGAGTCTCCCTAAACAGGTACTGTCACATCAAACATATAAACTAAATTGGGATCTCTTTACCAACTAGAGAAGACAAATTACAGTTGTTATTAACTAGACATCATATTAGGTAGGAAAATACACAATGAAATTTGTACACAAATTCACAAAACATTTGTAAAACTTGGACAGTCTTTTCAGCTTATGTCATACTGGACCAACATGCTCACTGGATTCCAGCCCAATGCATTAGCTCACTAGACTGGTTTTTGTTGTAAAATGAAACAACTTGGCAACAGGTCAATACATCAGTGTGACATGGGGAATACTGTATATATATAATTTTTTATTATTTTATTTTGCTTCTTAGAGTGAGGAACGTACTTCAAGTTAGATTCAGGTCATTAATGTCAAAAGTGAGTAATAAGTGAGTCAATGTGGGAGAAGCTGTTTTGAGTCAGGTGGGGATGAGTAAAAACCGCACAACGTGACTGAGTTTGTAAACAGGAAATTATGTAGACAATGCATACCTGCATATTAAACATGCTGCAACAGAGTGACAACTGCATGTCTGTGTACTCTGCTAGTAATGGAAACTTTCCATTTAAGATGGAAAATTTTGGATTTCAGCCCCCATGATAAATCATGAACTAGCTAGATAGCTAACTAGTGGTGTGAAAAAGTGTTTGCCCCCTTCCTGATTTCTCATTTTTTTTATATGTCACACTTAAATGTTTCAGATCATCAAACAAATTTAAATATTAGACAAAGATAAACAAGTAAACACAAAATGCAGTTTTTAAATGAAGGTGTTTATTATTAAGGGGAAAAAAATGCAAACCTGCATGGCCCTGTGAGAAAAAGTGATTGCCCCTAAACCTGATAACTAGTTGGGCCACCTTTAGCAGCAACAACTGCAATCAAGCATTTGCGATAACTGACAGTGAGTCTTTTACAGCACTGTGGGAGAATTTTGGCCTACTCATCTTTGCAGAATTTTTGTAATTCAGCCACATTGGAGGGTTTTCGAGCATGAACCACCTTTTTAAGGTCATGCCACAGCATCTCAATTGGATTCAGGTCAGGATTTTGACTAGGCCACTCCAAAGTCTTCATTTTGTTTTTCTTCAGCCATTCAGAGGTGGACTTGCTGGTGGGTTTTTGGGTCATTGTCCTGCTGTAGAACCCAAGTGCACTTCAACATGAGGTCACAAACAGATGGCCGGATATTCTCCTTCAGGATTTTTTGGTAGACAGCAGAATTCATGGTTCCATTTACCACAGCAAGTCTTCCATGTCCTGAAGCAGCAGAGCAGCCCCAGGCCATCACACTATCACCACCATATTTTACTGTTGGTATGATGTTCCTTTTCTGAAATGCTGTGTTACTGTTACGCTGGATGTAATGGGACACACGGCTTCCAAAAAGTTCAACTTTTGTCTCGTCAGTCCACAAAGTATTTTCCCAAAAGACTTGGGGGATCATCAAGATGTTTTCTGGTAAAACTGAGACAAGCTTTTATGTTCTTTTTGCTCAGCAATGGTTTTTGTCTTGGACCTCAGCCATGCAGGCCATTTTTGCCCAATCTCTTTCTTATGGTGGAGTCATGAACACTGACCTCAACTGAGGCGAGTGAGGCCTGCAGTTCTTTGGATGTTGTTGTGGGGTCTTTTGTGACCTCTTGGATGAGTCGTCACTACACTCTTGGGGTAATTTTGGTCGGTCGGCCACTCCTGGGAAGGTTCACCACTGTTTCATGATTTTGCCATTTGTAGATAATGGCTCTCACTATGGTTCGCTGGAGTCCCAAAGCTTTAGAAATGGCTTTATAACCTTTTCCAGACTGATAGATCTCAATTACTTTGTTTCTCATATCTTCCTGAATTTCTTTGGATCGCAGCATGATGTCTAGCTTTTGAGGATCTTTTGGTCTACTTCACTTTATCAGGCAGGTCCTATTTAAGTGATTTCTTGACTGAGAACAGGTGCGGCAGTAATCAGGCCTGGGTGTGGCTAGAGAAATTGAACTCAGCTTTCCAAAGATGTGATAAACCACAGTTAATTTATGTTTTAAAAGAAGGGGGGCAATTACTTTTTCACACAGGGCCATGTTTGTTTGGATTTTTTTCCCCTTAATAATAAACACCTTCATTTAAAAACTGCATTTTGTGTTTACTTGTGTTATCTTTGTCTAATATTTAAATTTGTTTGATGATCTGAAACATTTAAGTGTGACAAACATACTGTACAAAAAAAATGAGAAATCGGGAAGGGGCAAACATTTTTCACACCACTGTATCTATGTAGCTATCTAGCTAACATTCTAAATCAATTAATTTGAAATCTATACATGTGGTTTGTTTTCTTTAAGCTCGTTTCTCACTGTTCTTAAGAAATAAATGTATATACGGGGAAATTAAGAGGTTTTGTCAATTAGATGGTGAATAGAATTTGGTTACAATAAAGATTAAAAGTTCAAATGTAAGATTAATTCAAAGAAAATAAAGAATAAACATTGCCTTAGAGCCAGGTATCCCACATCTACTATGGAAAGAGGCATTTTGAGTCATTTTTGCCCCCACTGCAAAGAGCCACAAAACATACTTGAGCATTAGAATTAATGTAAAGTGGTTATAATAATAAACTGACCTGACAACATTACAACTATTCTCTCAAATTTACATCGTCGGCCTCCGTCGGTCTATGATGACCATGGAAGAGAATCCTAAACGTCTACTCTGCTGGGACAGCACCGCCTGTGGCTGAACAGGCCGATGCGCGAATGGCAGTCCCTGTCACACAGGTCGCACTTGTGGGTGGTCTTCGTGCTGCTGGAGCTGTGGCAGTTCTTCCTGCGGGTCCTTTTTTCATCTGCTGCAGCAGTCAGTCTCTCTTCACCCGCCTTGAGCTGTCTGGTCAGGGTGCCTCTCCATTTGGAGCGGTCCATTGCAAGGTCCTCCCAGCGCTCTGTGTTGATCCCCAGGGTCTTCATGTCTCTCTTGCAGACGTCTCTAAAGCGCAGCTGTGAGCGGCCAACGTCTCTCCTGCCAGTCGCCAGTTCTCCGTAGAGGACGTCTTTGGGGATTCTGCCATCCTCCATACGGTAAACGTGGCCTAGCCAGAGGAGCCTGCGCTGCCTGAGTAGAGTGAACATGGAGGGAAGGCCGGCGCGGGACAGAACTTTTGTGTTGGGCACTTTGTCCTGCCAGGATATGTCCAGGATGTGGCGAATGCAGCGCAAGTGGAAGGAGTTCAGTCTCTTTTCCTGCCGGGCGTGTGTTGTCCACGTCTCACTCCCATAGAGCGGTGTGCTGATGACGCAGGCGTTGTACACTGCCATCTTCATCTTGACAGAGAGTTTGGGATTCTCCCACACTCGTGTGGTGAGGCGAGCGAGTGTGAAAGCTGATTTTCCAATCCTCTTGTTGATCTCTGTATGAAGGGAGAGGTTGTTGCTGATCGTGGACCCCAGGTACGTGAACTGATTCAGGACCTCCAGCTCATAGTCATCGATGGTGATGGTTGGCGGTGCTTCCGTGCCTTGCGCCAAGACGTTAGTCTTCTTCAGGCTGATGGTAAGCCCAAAGTCCTTGCATGCCTGGGAGAAGCGGTCCATCAGGGTCTGAAGCTTCTGCTGTGTGTGGGTTGCGACTGCAACGTCGTCTGTGAACAGCATGTCTCTGATTAGAGCCTCGCGTACTTTGGTTCTGGCTTTCAGGCGGGCGAGGTTGAAAAGGCTGCCGTCAGATCTTGTGTGCAGGTAGATTCCCTCTGTTGCTGTGCTGAAGGCATGCCTCAGGAGCATAGCAAAGAAAATCCCAAAGAGGGTTGGCGCAAGTACACAGCCCTGTTTCACTCCGCTGCGTATGTTGAATGGCTCTGAGACGTTGCCGTCGTGCTGCACTATCCCCTGCATGTTGGTATGAAACGATTCAATGAGGCTTTGCAACTTTGGTGGGCATCCTATCTTTGGCAGGATCTTGAAAAGGCCCTCTCTGCTGACCACATCGAACGCTTTGGTGAGGTCGATGAAGGCGACGTACAGGGGCATGTTCTGTTCTCTGCATTTCTCCTGGAGTTGGCGGATGGAGAATATCATGTCTACCGTCGATTGCTCAGCGCGGAAGCCACACTGAGACTCGGGGTAGACACGTTCGGCAAGCTTCTGTAGACGAACGAGAACAACTCATGCGTAGACTTTGCCAACAATGCTGAGGAGGGAGATGCCCCTGTAGTTGTTGCAGTCACTTCTCTCCCCTTTGTTTTTGTAGAGGGTGATGATCTTGGCGCCCCTCATGTCCTGTGGTACGGCACCTTCCTTCCAGCGCTGGCAGAGGAACTCATGCAATGGCAGCAGTAGGGCGGTCTTGATCAGATCGGAGGGTATGCCGTCGTTGCCGGGTGCCTTGCCAGCAGCCAAGCTATCAATGGCCTTGCTGAGTTCGTCGATGGTTGGCTCGGTGTCAAGTTCATCCATGGATGGCAGGCAGTCAATGGCATCAAGTGCTGACGGTGTCACGGTGTTCTGTCTGGAGTAGAGGTCGGAGTAGTGTTCCACCCATCTCTCCATCTGCTTGTTCTTTTCTGTGATCATCTCCCCAGTGGAGGATTTGAGGGGGGCCGTCTTGCTCTGAGCTGGACCAAGTGCTTTCTTGATGCCATTGTACATACCACGGATGTTCCCTGTTATGGCAGCGGTTTGAATGTCTTGGCTGAGCTGAGTCCAGTACTCGTTGGCACAGCGCTGAGCAGTCTGCTGAACTTTGCTTCTCGCAGCCCTGAGAATCTGGAGATTCTTCTCGTTTGGGTACTTCTTGTACTCAGCAAGTGCTGAGCGCTTGGCTTCAATGACGGGGGTCATTTCGGTCAACTTGGCATCAAACCAGTCCTGTGACTTCGAGGTCTTCCTCCCAAAGGTAGCCAAGGCTGTGCGGTGGATGGTGTTTCGCAGCTCTTCCCACTTCTGCTTTGCAGATTCTCCTTCTTGTGGTACACCAAGTTCCTTCTCAAAGGTGGAGGCAAACTGCTCAACAAGTTCTGGTTGGGCCATCTTGCTGGTGTCAATCCGTGCCTTTCCAGGCTGTCTAGCACGATGGAATTTCTTCAGCTGCAGCTTGACCTTGCAACACACCAATGAATGGTCTGTGTCACAATCTGCACCCTGGAACAAACGGGTGATTAGCATGTTCTTCAGTGAGGTGCGCCTAGTCAGGATCAAGTCCAGCTGGTGCCAGTGCTTTGAGCGCGGATGTCGCCAGGAAATCTTGTGTTGGGGCTTGGTCTTGAAGAACGAGTTTGTGATGCACAGATTGTGATATGTGCAGAACTCGAGCAGCTGCTGTCCGTTGTCGTTCATTCTGCCCACGCCAAATGGTCCAAGACAGGAGGGCCAGGAGTCGTGGTCAGCACCCACTCTGGCATTGAAGTCTCCAAGGAGAATGAGTTGTTCAGAGTTGGGGATGATCCTGACAGTTGTTGCGAGATTCTCGTAGAACTCGTCTTTTGCCTCTGGTGTGGCTGTCAGTGTTGGGGCATACACACCGACGAGGGTGACTGGGCCTTGAGTGGTGTTGAGGTGGAGGGTGAGGAGTCGTGCAGAGCCATTGCTGCCCGGTTCCACCATCTTCAGCAAGGTGTTCTTCACTGCAAAGCCCACTCCGTGTTCCCTGTGTTCGTCACTGCCCTTTCCCTGCCAGTAGAACGTGTAGTCCTTCTCTCTCAGTGTGCCTGCGTCAGCCAACCGTGTTTCCTGGAGAGTGGCGATATCCACTCTCAGTTTCTTCAGCTCATTATTGATGACGGCAGTCTTCCTGGTGTCGTTGATGTCCTTGAGGTTAGCAGCGAGTCCTGTCATCATAGTGCGGATGTTCCAAGTTCCCAGTTTTAGAGTTGGTCTCTTTTGTTTTTTTGTTTTGCCTGGTGCGAAGGTTCTCAGCCTGCTGTTCAGACTTTTCCTCATCCCCATGCACCCAATGAGGAAAGCAAGCTGTGGCGGGACAACACCTTATTGGCTGGGGGCTGCCCAGCTTGAGGCGGGCGGTAGCTGTCCAGTGAGATCCGATGATCCCTCCCACCATTGGGAACAACCCCTGGCGCCACGCCACGCTCTATGCCAATTGAGCGGTGGCTTATAACCGGTAACTGTCATTCCCCGTGTTTTGTCTACGCCAAAGGCGAAGCTGGAGTGTCCTCTCCAGTGATCCGGTGTTCTACTTTCCAGCGTTGGGCGTTGGTAGGATTCAAGCCTGGGCAGGAAGATATGGAGGACAAGATGTTGCCCATGCAGCATGTCCCCCCTCTCCACGTCACTGATGAATCCAAAGGAAGGCTGCTACAGTTTGGCACCAGCGCCGTCGCAGGAGCTGCCAGAACGATGTTGAGCACAACAGAGAACTGCCTTAGGGGCTCCGACTCTGGATTTTTCCTCAGGGTTGACTCCCGAAGCCTTTCCCGTGACCGGGTGTGCCGCAAGGCAGCGGAGGTTTGAAATCAGGGTTTACCTTCCCCTAGATGGGCTACCTTCCCAGGTTGACGAGCCACCATCTACCAGAAGCATCTGGTTTTAAGGCACCAGAGATCCACCCTCGCCCCTTCTCCTATTAGTAAAAGCAGTTCCGCCGGGCTTAGAGACTAAACCACACGGGCAGGCTAGGAGTTGGACTTAGATGTCAGAGGCTTTTCGAGACGCACACCATAAGGAGCATTTTATGAGCACTGGGAGCTTAACCCCAGTGCCGCTAATGGCTATGACAACCTTGGAACCAAGGTTACATTAGAATTAATGTAAAGTGGTTATAATAATAAACTTACCTGACAACATTACAACTATTCTCTCAAATTTACAAGTGTGCTTGTAAATTAGCAATTTCCAGTTTTCATAACTGTACAGTTTTTCCCCAAATATATTTTTCTTGGAATATGTTATTGCTTATTAGTGATCTAATGGACACTGAGAAATTCTAACTCCGGTGTAGTAACCGGCATACTTGCATATTCTTGCCTTAAACAAGCACTACTGAAATAGTGGTTGATAATGTTCTGCTGACTTTAGACCTGCTTTCTGAAGATCAAAAGCACATGAAGAAAATGCACCATAACACAAAGGCGCCGAACTTTGCACCCAGCCTCACCCACTATAAATTGGTCCCTTCCTAAGAGCCCAAGTCATACAGTCAGCTGCTAATTAGGTGGCAAGGGCTCACACCAGAAAAAAACAGACAATGCTCTGACAGCAACTAACAAAAGCATCAGCGCAAGAAGAAAAATGTGGCAAAAATGTGACTTTAGATTGCCATAATAGGGCCCTTTGTGCCAAAGCCACAAGAAGCCACTGAATTTAGTCAAACCATGTCTATGTGGCTCCAGAGATGCAGGCTCCGGACCCCTGCTGTAGAATAAAGAAAACTGTTTACAAAAAATGTTCCATAAATGATGCTGCAAATCATATTTTTACTATGTGTCTGCATGCCTATAATACAATAACCATACTGTAATAGGCAGCAGGGTACGGATTAACCGTCACTGAATTAAACAATCATCATGTGATGTAATGATCATGTGAGCTCTGATTATTTGGGTGTGGGTTTTGTAGCTGGGCTTACACCTTGGTATCTTGCGCCCGTGTGCATTTCTCACCAGAAAAGAGCAGCCAGAGTTCTCCTCTCATGCTCTCAGGAATTCCCTTGAGAACTAGCTCCTTTGTCTTCTCTGTGCGGTACATACACATCCCCTGTCCATACTCCGTAAAGTGATTCTTCCACGCCTGCTCCTTCAGGAACTCTTTTGCCTGAGCAAAAACCATAAACAATATATAATTATAATTACCATTTAACCAGTAGTAATCCTCCATGCAATTTAATCTCCATGAAGTATGATAATGTGAAAATGCCAATTACAGGAAAAAAATGAGGCAATAATTGGTATGCCCTTGATTGAAAACAGGATGGATCTGTGTAAAATGAAGTATTACTTTGGGACACAATAACATGCTTCTCTATTGCATCTGACTCAAAGTAAATTTACACTCACCAGTTTGGGATTGAACTCCTCAGGTGAATTTCGGCGGTACATGGTCATGAGGGCCTGTGTGGCTGTTGGCACGCTGCTGTCGTTCAGGTTGAATTTACGCTCACCTTCTGAGCCAAGACTGCTGGAAAGCAAGGATCCATGCTGAGAGTAAACCTGGAGACACATTTTTTAAGAGTTGGAAGATTTAACCAGGACAGAGCCCCCCCCCCCCCCCAAAAAAATAAAAAAATAAAATAAAATAAAAAACCTGCATGGAGCTCCAAAACATTAGAGCCTTAAAGTGAAACAGCTGAGTTATAATTGTAAATCCACACAATAGGTGAGTTTTTTGTCTTAAATCAAAAACTTTATTATTACTCATTAGCATCCTTTTAATTAATGTTTTTCCCTAATAAATTTGAGACTTCTAGCATCTTTGGACTTCTGGTTATGGCGGCCACGTAGGAAGACGTGTTTCACACTGCTCTGCTCCTAAAAATAAAAAGTAGGCTAAAACTCTCTTAATTGGAACAAAAACCTATCCCAGCGTTTAGGCGTGGATATGGCAAAGACCAAGGCTGGGAAATTAGGCGGAGGAAAAAGTAATTCGACAAAACAATCCAAACTAACAGACTTCCACGCTCGTGACGAAGCAGAAAAATCTCCAGAGACTATGGCGGAGGAGGGAGCCAGCGGCGGAGAGGTAACTGCTGAGGAGGGGACAAATGCGGTGCTTGCTGCCATCAGCTCCATGAGAGCAGACTTTTCGTCTAAATTTGATGGGATTATAGCAGCGATAGAAGGAATGTGAAAGGAAATAAGCGACTGTATGGAACGAGTATCGCAGGCGGAGCTCCGAATCTCAAGCGCTGAAGATGACATCACCAGCCTACAATCAAAGGTGCAAACACTGGAATTAAAATGTAAACGTCTGGAAGATAACGTCCTAGACATAGAATCCTGCTCGTGATGGAATAATTTGAGGCTGGTGGGTCTCCCGGAGGGAGCGGAGGGACGGGACCCATGTTCCTTTTTGGAAAAGTGGATTCCAGAAGCGCTGAACAACGCGGACCTGCAGTCATCAGTCGTCTTAGAGAGCGTTCACCGAATCGGCCCACCGAGAGATAATAAGACACCACCGAGGACGCTGATTATGAAGTTCCTCAACTACAGAGACAAGATGACTGTCACCAACGCGGCGCGAGCTAAAGGGGAAATTAAATACCAGGATCAACAGGTGCGGTTCTACCCAGATTTGGCCACAGGAATTCAATTAAGGAGGCAGTTCGACCCCGCCCGTAAAGAGCTGCGCAACCTCGGGATTTGTCACGGAGTGATTCATCCGGCAAGACTGCTGGTCACATATAAGGGCAGAACCCACACCTTCAAGACCCCTCAAGAGGTGCAGGAGCTCATTAAGCAGATCCAAAAGGAGACTGGTGGGAGCTAAGCATGAACGTGATAAAGGTAGAACATTTAAGCGTTTGTACAGGCATCTGATTGATCTGAAACATATAACATGTCTACAAAATACAGATTGTATTATAAAAAAAAAAAAAAAAAAAAGCTATGATGTACAAAGTTGCTATAAAACTTTGAAGTTATGTTGGAAAAACTACAGAAGACAGTTAATGTCATTGAAAAAGTAGTAGAGTCAGGGTGATTGAGAGGAGAAAGAGAGAGTGGTTTGACTGATCCTCGCAGGTGTGGAACAGTCACTAGCTATAACGGGAGACGGAATTTTTTTGATTTTGGGGGGATTACCACGAATGTGGGGAAAGGGAATTTGTTTTTGTGTAGTTTGTAGGATGAATGTTCAACCATCCCTGTTTTTGCTTCTCTGTATGAGCGTGTTTATATTGCAAGGTAATCTCAAACTCCTTATTGATCATAGATCAAAGCGTTAATCTTAATTTAACTTCATGGAATTGCAGAGGTTTACAAAATCTAAAAAAACTTGAACAAGTTATGAATAAACTTAACTTTCCGGTTCCGGTTCCGCCGGACCGGTGGCGCCACACGAGTAGGCTGCCCGTTGCAACAGCCTTTTTTTTTTTTTTTTTTTATCTTCCTTCTTTTTTCTACACCTTTCACTCTGTATATATATCACGGACGCACGGATCGCCCCAGGGGTCTCCCGGGTCGGCGGACGGAGCCACGGTTTGCAGCGGGAGACGCTACAGCGGGGAGGAGCTAGTGCTAGCTAGCACTTGGCCGCCGCCCGGTGCTAATGGGAAACTCGACATACCGGGAGCTGTAGCGAAAACGACGCGGGTGCCGGGCTGGAGTTTAGGCGGCATGCAAGAAATATAAGACAGAATAATAAAGAGCGATGGCAAGAACCAAGCAGACCGCCCGTAAAATCTACTGGAGGAAGAAGCCCCCCAGGAGACAGCTAGCCACCAGGGCTGCTCGGAGAGGCGCTCCGGCCACCGGCAGAGTGAAGAGGCCTCGCCGTCACAGGCCCGTGGCTCTGAGAGAGATCCGTCGCTGCCAGAAATCCATGGAGCTGCTCATCCGTAAGCTGCCCGTCCAGCGCCTGGTGAGGGAGATCGCTCAGGACTTCAAGACCGTCCTGTGTTTCCTGAGCTTCGCCGTCATGGCTCTGCAGGAGACCAGCGAGGCCCACCTGGTGGTCTCTTCTTCGCTAAGGGGGTCACCATCATGCCCAAAGACTTCCAGCTGGCCCGCCGCATCCGCGGAGAGAGAGCTTAGACTTTCTGCTGCACATTCACCAACCAACCATAATGCTCCGCACTGTGTGTCTATATATATACATTTATAGTAATATGGACATATGTTTACTAGATGTTGTTTTTTCTTGCCTTCTGATTGTTGCTCTGAGTGTTGCTATCCCTGTGCTGTTGCAATCCTGGAATTTCCCCATTGTGGGACTAATAAAGGCTTATCTTATCTCAAATTAGGAAGATATCTAATCATCCAAGGATCTTTGTTATTAGAAAATATAAATCTGGTGAACTTATACGGTCCCAATACTGATGATCAAAACTTCTTCATTAATTTATTTCTTACTTTATCATCACTTACAGGGCAACATATAATAGCAGGGGATTTTAATTGTACATTGAATCCCAGTATAGATAGATCAACAGGACTGGACTGTACGCATAATGGATGCAGGATGACCATTAATCATTTTATGAAAGAATTGAGATTGCTAGATATATGGAGAGAAATGAAACCACAAGTCAAAGCCTATTCTTGTTATTCTAATACCTATAAGACATTCTCACGTATTGACTACTTTTTGATCTCCACAGAATTAAGGTCCAAGATTCAAAACTGTTTCTATGATAACATCGTGATCTCTGATCATGCACCCTGCTGTCTAATATATGTAGATAAGAAATTGACAAAGGATCCAGGTAGGTGGCATTTTCAGCATAAATGGCTTCAGGATGAGGAATTTGTTAAGTACATAGAAAAACAGATAGATGAGTTCTTTGATATCAATACTACACAAACATCAGCATGTATAAAGTGGGAGGCTTTCAAAGCCTTTATAAGGGGGCATATTATTAGTTATACAGGTTCAAAATCTAAGAAGACTCGAGAGGAGGGAGTCCAATTGGAACGTAAAATAAAAATTCTTCAAGAAAAAGTGTATGCAGGAAGTAACCCACAGTTAGAGAACGAATTACTGATTCTGAGAGCTGAATATGACAAAAAAATCAGCGAATAGAGCTGCCTTGAGTCTTCTAAGATTGAAGCAAACTTTTTATGAACAAGGTGAAAAATCAGGAAAATTATTGACATGGCAGATTAAACAATTAGAATTTAAAACACCAATTACCAGTATTATAAGTAATGGACAGGCAGTTATAGATCCTTTAGAAATTAATAGTGCCTTTAGAGATTATTATGAAAAACTATATGATACAAAAAATGAAACTGACTTAACAAAACTAAATGGGTTTTTGGGTGGATTATCTATACCGTGTATTCCAAATGAAAACAGGGAGATACTGGAGTCTAAAATTAGTCAAGAAGAAGTTGGGCTAGCCATTGACAATATGAAATCAGGAAAAAGAGCAGGACCAGATGGTCTTCCAGTTGACCTCTATAAAAAAATTTAAATAATAAATTAATAAAACCACTTTTGGAAATGGTTTTAGAAGCATTTCAAAATAGTAATTTACCACCATACATGAATAATGCCTTAATTATACTGTTGCCAAAACCAGGTAAGCCCTCTAATAAATGTGAAAACATGAGACCAATAAGCCTATTAAATGCTGACCTTAAGATAATCTGTAAAATTTTAGCAAGACGACTACAAGAAATATTACCAAATATTATTAACCGAGATCAGAATGGCTTTATAATGGGAAGACAAGGCTTCCATAATGTAAGAAGACTATTTAATATTATTTATTCCAATAAAGAAGCACCGGATACAGCTCTCCTATCATTGGATGCCGAAAAGGCCTTTGATAGGGCCATTCGACCCTCTTTTTGAAGTCCTACAAAGGTTTGGACTTGGAAATAATTTCATAAAATGGGTTCAGATAATATACAATAATGCTACAGCAGAAATCCTAACAAACAGCAATATTTCAAAATCAATAAAAATCAATAGAGGATGTCGACAAGGCTGTCCACTTTCACCCTTATTGTTTGCTATGGCAATTGAACCTTTAGCGATGGCAGTACGTTTACATCCACAAATATATGGAATTAAAGTAGGACCAACAGAACATAAAATCTCCCTGTATGCCGATGACATAATTTTGTTTATGTCGAATTTTAAAAAAAAAAATCAATTCCGACCTTGTTAAATTTAATAAAGAACTTTGGGGAAATATCAGGATATAAAATAAATAAAACTAAATCTTCAATATTAATGCTAAATGAGACCCAGAGAAATTACTCAGCTCCTGAGGTAAATCAATTCAATGTTGTAAATCAGTTTAAATATTTAGGAATTCAAATTTTGCCTAAACTAGAATCAGTCGCCAGTGCCAACTATGAAGCCTTAATGACGGATATTAATGAGTTACTTCAGAGATGGATGTCACTACCAATGTCGATGATCGGGAGAATTAATATACTTAAAAGTAATATCTTACCCAAAATACTATATTTATTTCAATACATTCCTTTACCACCACCTTCAGATCTATTCTCAAGAATTAAAAAAAAGTTAGTGGAATTTATATGGAACAATAGGAAGGCTAGATTACGTCTGTCCTTACTATATTTACCATCTGATCGTGGAGGTCTGAAATGTCCAAACTTTATGTTGTATTACTGGTCAGCACAACTGAGGTCTATGACATATTATTTTTCATCAAATGATCTCCCTCACTGGACTGAAATGGAATCATACAATTTACCTTTACCTCTTCCCTTATTCATATACTCAGACTTGGCTAAAAAATTACAGAAACAAGTTAAAAATCCAATTGTAAAGCATATGATCAAAACATGGTGTGAAACCAAAAAATATTTAAAAGAACCACACTTATTGTCACAATTTAGCCCAATATGGGGTAATCAATATTTTACACCAGGGAGAGCGGATGCTGTATTTAAAGTATGGAATTTAAAAGGGATTCAAAAGATTCAAGACTTATATTTGTCACATTCAGATAACATAATGTCTTTTGAAGAACTGAGGATCAAATTCAATCATTCAGATCCTGATCCAGATAGATTTATATCCACAGTAGGTCAAGCATTAAGATACAAAATAATACCAGTTTGGGGGAATCAAACTGTGGTGGTGATGATGCCTTTAATCTCTCTGAAAAAGAAAAGCTACCTCATCATCAGAGCTGTTAAGGCTGTTAGTCAGTTCCCTCTCTATGTCGTTCTTGGAGGTCGTTTGCTGCAGGAAGTCAGAAATTCTCTGGACCAGAAAATCTCGATCTTTCAGATTGGCAAACAGAAAGGTCATGCGATTCTTGGTGCTAATGGAGAGCGGGCTGGGAAGCACATTGGAGCTGTCAGCCTTCTCTACGATGGTCACCTGTCGGATCCAAGAAAACATAATTTCATCAAGCAATAATTGAGAGCAGTCACACTCAAAATGTGCCCAAAACTTATTAAATAGTTTGTTTAGGTAAAAGTTGTTGAATTTTTTGTACCATAGGATACATTTTTATAACACCAGAGGGGGATTTCCTTCTCCATGTGGGGAGAATTATGGATCACCAGAATGTCTTTCCAAATTACTAGGTCAAACTTTAATTACATAAACGACTTTTGCAGGGTCTCATACTGTATGTGCTTTGGAAGAGGGTGACAACTGATAAAAGTGGTTGCATTTTAAAATCTGTTAGATGGTGCCAAATATTACATACTGCACCAATAACATAGACACAGTCATTATGCTAAAAATGAAGTTTTAAAATGAGAGTTTGCATCCAGTGTGTGAGAAAATGGTTGAATGTCACTCAGCATGACAGCTGCCCTAACTTCAATATCAACATATTCATAAGTCTTACTGAATTACTTAACCACCTGTTTGAAAAACTGTCCCATCTTGCTTGTGGTTAATGAGGCAGCTCACCTCTCGCAGTGGGATGATGAGGCTGCACAGTGTTTCTTCCTTGCTGGTGAAGCAGATGTAGTTTGTGGAAACGAACATCTGTCCCAGTATGTGTATCTTGTTAAAGGGAGTCCACAGGGTGCAGTCCGTGTGTCCATCCAGTTTTTCATCTTTGGGCAGACGGAAGAGCGCCCGGTAACGCTCACTCTTTGCTCTCGCATCCAGATCTCTAAAAGATGCAGATTTTTTATGGTAAATAAAATAATTTTACATAGAAAAAAAAATAGATAGTTGTGACATTCCCCGATTGGAAGGAATGTCTACACACAATGAAGCATCAACCCAGAAACGGACTACACTTCATAAAATATAACTTGGTGAAGGAACGCAAGGCCAGTTTAGGTGCTCACAGTTACCTACTAAATTAAATTGGTCTTATATGGTTATCAAGATGAACCATCTTTGCTGCAGTTCAAATTGTTTTGGTAACTACTTTCCCCATTACTAATTTCCATATTTAAAGTTACTATTGTTTAAAACTTAGCTCACACCCAAGTAACAGAGGTAGATAGAGTATCCAGAAATTGCACTCAAGTTATAATGGTGTTATGGCATCAATCAATCACAAATAAAAGCATTCAAGAAAAAAAAAATTAACTTCAGTAAGAGTAAGAAGAAAGTATCATCTAAAAAAGTTACTTGAATAGTGAGTAACAGCTATGCTTGTTCTTCACGTTTTTGACTTTCTAGATTTATTTTGGCAGTTTTCATGCAAATTTGTTACTAATTCATAAATCTGCATTTTTTTTTCCATGTAAATTTGTGACTTATTGGCATGCAACTGATACATTACATTTGGTACCATTTTCTTCATAAACTTGAGACTTCCTGTAAATATGGCTTTTGTCATCTTGCAGCATTTTAAATTTGTAACTTTAGTGTAATTTGTAAGGATTTCTCCTCTTCAAATCTGAGTTACTTCAAAAGTTTATCCAGTTTGTTATGTATGAAAATGAGAGCGGACAAGTCCACGTGTTGACTGACTGACAGACAGACAGATGTACTTTATTGACCCCAAAATGGGAAATTACAGTGTAACAGCAGCATGACAGTAGACAACCAAACAACAGAAACACACACAGCATAATAGACAAAGGGATTACTCATGGAAAGTAAAACTGCTTTAAAAAAAAAAAAAACCAAAACATATACATCATAGATTAATAGATGGTGATCCGTATAGATACATGAATCATACCCACTGTACAATGCAGGACTTTCAGGTGCAGAGTGAAATGTGAGGCACCAGTTAGACTGTAAGGTGCAGTATGGCAGCATAGTTATGACCAGAATTCAACATCAGAGTTATTGTACAGTGAAATGGCATGTGGCAGGAAAGAATTCCTGTACCTAACCGTTCAACAGCAGAGCTGTACCAGTCTGCTGGAGAAAGTGCTCCGCTGTCTGTCCAGTGTGTGGTGGAGGGGGTGATCAGGATTGTCCATGATGGATCGCAGTTTATTTAGTGTCCTCCTCTCCATCACGGTCTCAAAGTACCGGAGTGGTGGCTCAGTTGGTAGAGCATCCGCCCCACACTCGGGAGGCAGGGGTTCAAATCCCAGCCGGGTCATGCCGAAGACCATATAAAAGCGGAACTTCCTGCCGTCCAGCTTGGTGCTCGGCAATAAATGGAATGGAGGAGGGAAATCTGTGGCGGCGCCTTGCATGGCAGCAGCCCTCTGATTCTACATATGGGGTGTGTGTGATTAACACTGTAGATAGGAAAAACACAATTTCGTTCTACTGTATATGATTGGTTGTATGGTTGAATGACAATAAAGGGTGATTTAAAGGTCTCCGGCCTGAGACCAATTACAGGGCCAGCCCTCTTGATAATCTTGTCAAGTCTGTTGTCGCTGGCTCTGATACTGCTACCCAGACAGACAGCAGCAAAGAAGATGACGCTGGTGACAACGACCTGGTAGAAAAGCTCCAGCATCCTGTTGCACACATTGAAGGATCTCGGCTTCCTCAGGAAGTAGAGTATGCAGTTGGATCTTACTGGTGTTAGCATAGGAGAGAGTGGTACAGACAAAGGGTAACTGGTAGTAGGTAGGGTGCCAAGACGAGGGCTGGCCCTGGGCAGCTGCATAATATACCCCTGACGTGCTGATGTCACCTGTGTGTGCGTGGGTCCACAGTGCAGTCAGTCGTGTAGTTTCCCATACACTACATTTATTTCCCCCTTGAAAAGCTCAGAACAGTACACGTATGAATTAGCCTTAGCAAGGGTAGCAAGTATAAGAACATATATGTTAGCATATTGGCTAATGTAAAATGAGTATGCATAGCTGGGTCGAACAAGCCGACATACAGAACCACCTAAGGCATATTTCCAACCATAACATTTCTAGCTAGGCAACCGGGTAGACTGCCGGTGTGCCTGCATGGTCATGTGGGTTATTCTGCCACTGAACAGAGCATGCCCTGACTATCAATGTATTTCAAGTCAGTAACATAGTCCTCAAGATGAATAGGTCTCCATCGGACTCATGCCAGACGGGGCTTGGGGTACGCTGGTTCCGGCAGGCGCCCCGCTGGCGCTGCAAACCGTTCATCAGCAAAGTCCCAGTTTGTGCGGGCCAGCTTGGTCGCGGACTGTTGATCAGGAGCAGGAGGTGGTGTCATCCTTCTGCGATGGCTGGCGCGCTGTCATGGCTCATCAGACAGAAGAAAGACAGCTGGGCCTAGCTAAGCGCTAACTGGTCTCCCACAAATCCGTCTTCCAAGTGTCCAAACCTACACGTACTAGCCAAACAGCGGAGGTCGGTGACATATTGCTGGACCCACACGCTGTTGGCGCTGGAGAAATTTAAATTCTTCTGACAAACACACTCATGGGGGTGGCGAAATGTCCGGACAACAAAGCGACACACTCGTCGTAGGTATCAGCACGCCACCACAACAACAACCAGCATCAGGGACGAGAGAGCAGCAGCGCCGACTGCAGCCGAACAGATCGCCGCTCGCAGTATTTGATTCGGTTACACTAATCTGAACACCTGGACCTGCAGATGCTGCAGTCACCGCCGATGATGATCACCATGCAGTTGGGGCCAGCCACCTTCCAGATGGCCGACGGTTCGAGATGGCACGCCAGCTGTCTGCGAATGGTAAGAGCAACTGCCCCGGGTCAAGACGTGACGATGGAACAGACGATGGAACAAGACGTGACGTTGGAACAGACCCAGCCAGTATGGGACCCGGACTGGGACTTTGCTGACGAGAAAGTGATTCCAGCAAGAGGGCACCCACGTTCGCCGCAACTAGCGCCTCCAGAGGAGTGCCCACCGCAGGCTCACCAGGGGCCCCCAGAAAGTTGAACTGTAAAATGACTCCGTTTTGAAATGTTTAGACAGAGCATGATTGAAGAAAAAAAAAAAAAAAAAAACAGTGGAAGAAAAACCCACTCAACCATGCCATACAGGGTCTGCTGGTAGTCCACGAGGTTGCCCAGGTTCATGCAAGTTCTCATGATGGTTCAACAATAATAGTAATGTTCATAGGAATAATATTTTGGTGTCTGGAGCTTGAAATGGTCATGGGTCTAGTAGCTAATGCTACCATATTATGCCTTAACATCGAGCAAATATGTATAACCTAACATTGGTAACCTGTGCTTAACATCATGCAACATGCCACAGCTAAGGTCAACCATCGTCGGCACGGTTCTGTTTTTCCCAAGGGGGAGGTGACTGTCACATATTTGCTGTACCACCATGCGTGGCATGGACATGGTGACGCAGGCACGGATGACGTCATTATGCCATGCCTATAAAGGGACTGACGGCGGGAGTCCTAGTCTTTGGCGCTCTGCCTCTAGCCTGCCACACAGCCTTTACCCCGCTACTGTTAGCTTGTTGCCTGTTCCACATGTTGCTAGCTTATGTTTAATAAAGCTAACCTTCAACACACAGTCAACATGTCCGCTAGTCCCCATTTCCAGACATAACACAGACCTGAAAGATATGTGAGCAAGGTGGCCTACAAACCTGACTCCACCAATGGGCCAAAATTTCAGTAAACTATTGTGAGAAGCTTGTGGATGGATACACAAAACATTTGACCCAAGTCCTACAGTTTAAAGGCAATGCCACCAAATACTAAGGAAATGTATGTAAACTTCTGGCTTTGAAGAAAGTAATAAAAAAATCTCTAAAAAATTATTTAGCAAATATGAAAATTATTTAGCAAATACAAATAATTTTGGTAATCCTAACCGACCTAAAAAAGGAAAAGTTTAGTCTGATTTAATGTCAGACAGTGAGGAAAAAAAAAGTTGTGTCTTTTTATACAGTGTATGTAAACTTCTGGCTTCAACGATATACTATATTGGATATTGTTTCCCTTAGAGCAGGGGTGTCCAATCATGTGCCATGGCGGTCCAAGACCCTGCAGGTTTTCTTTTCTACCCAGTCTCTTCAGCAGATGTTTTCACTTATCAGCAATCAGTGGGAAGAAATTCAGTGAAATCTTCTGTTGAAGACACTGGTTCGAGGTAAAGCCTGCATGGTCTTGGCCCTCCATGGCACATAATTGGACACCCCTGCCTTAAGAGAATACAACAAGACGTACTTGAACAAAAGCATTTTTTTTCCTCCATAGATGTAGGTTACTTTTTACTCAAGTACACTACAGGATAAAGATATCTTTTTATGTAATGATTAGCAGACTAAGACATCAAAGACAAAAAGCTCCCCCATCCCACTCCTGAACTTTAACCCACCCCACTCCAACACTTTGTGGTTTCCAGCTTATGAAAAGTGTCTCCAAAATTAAAAACTCAGAAACAGAGTTAAGTTATGGGGTTATACATAACTAAGTTTCATAAGACTTAGTCCGTAGAGGTTTAAGGTTAAATCAACATTTCCTACCTCTTAAGTGCCGACACCTTCTTGGGTGATTTCTTTTTGAGCTTGGGTAGGGAGCGATCTTCTTCAAAGCCTTTGTTGTCCAGTAGCTGGCGCATGGCGATGTTGGCCAGCTGCTCGGCCAGCTTGAAGGTCTCATTGATGTTGAGGAAGACGGAGAAGACGTGCTCGTTGGAGCGGGTGCTCACCTTGATCACGTCAGGCAGGAGGAGGGTGGCACTTTTCTCTAGCTGTGTGATATCTGCCCAGCGTATCACCAGTTTGGCTGACAGAGCAAGAGAAAAAGATTTTTTTTTTAAACAAACCACAAGACTACAACTGTTTGTAAACCACGGTTTAAAACTCAAAGGACTCATCTTGAGAGAAGAATTCTGAATGCTGAATTCTGTTCTCAACTTCAAAGCATTTTTTAATTTATAAATATAGTCTTGGAAAGAGTTTGGCCTACAGTGTTTGAAGGATAGTCAGCCTAATGCGAAAGTGTTAATATCCAACCTTCTTTGCCTAGTAAGTAGGAATAGAAGCAGAGGTGGTTGATGCTGAGGTACAGCCATCCTTGACGAGGCACCTTCCCCTTCCAGTAACTGCAGGAGTAATAGTTCACTAGCTTCTCCTCATCAGGCATCCCGAAGAGTTTACGAAACTTGGCACTAGCCTCCTTGAACTTGTCTGTGTCATCGTCCTCTTTGATATCGTGGTTCTTGTTGTACTCTGCAATGATTCCCTGCAGCATGATAGAGAGAATGCACTCATAAACAGAAAAAATAGGGGAATTGTTCAAGGTCCACAGAAGATTTATTAAATTAACATTCAAAAGAAAAATGATTTTCTAAAACTCATTTGATGGTAAACTTGTGGTGCGTTGCCAGTTTTGTCAGAGGTTAGTATTTCCACATTATCTCACTGATGGTATGTGTCCACTAGGGTTGCCAAGTGTCCAGTTTTAGCCGGGGACGTCCCGTTTGTTGGGCAAAATATGTCTGTCCCAAGCGGGATGTGTGCTGTCCTGTATATATATGTACACAGGACAACGCACATCCCGCTTGGGACAGACATATTTAGCGCAATAAACGGGACGTCCCCGGCTAAAATGGGACAGTTGGCAACCTTAGTGTCCATCTAGGCATCTGTTGATGGAAGCTCCCTGCACTTCCTCCGCATCGGAATCCGTTGTCATTATTCAAGGTGGCTGGACCCATGCATCATCAGACTGTGTATCATGCACTATTGTCATTTCTGTTTTATATGTACATCTCTCGTAGTAGGTCGTACACACAGTGTTGCCTAAACCCTGAACACGTTGCAACAATGTTTTTATGTGCAAATTACGGTGTTATTTTCAACCAATATAGCTCAAAGAATGCTAATGCTAACTGTGCTAACCTGACTAGAGTGGACTGCAGTTCTTGTAGTGGTTTTTTTTTTCCATAGCTCGCACTGCAAGTACTGCATGTTTCACCTGGCACTGTTAACTGCATTCACATAATAATAATAAACAAGTTACATCAAAGCTCCCTTGATGAAAATAATGATTTGTATTCAGCAATGATGCATCTTTGCCAAGCAAGGAGCCATTATGAAACTGAACCATAAATAAATAAAGTTATTCTGAGCCTCAAATTGCAGACTCCAACAGCTGGGAAAACACTATATAATACATCTTTTTGTGACACCAGTGTCCATCGAGTCAATTACAGCACATTCAGTTTTTGCCATATACAGTATGTCCCGACATGGACATTAGAGGTGCTTTGGAATCCCCTCCAAATTAACTACTGAAGCTTTATATGAACAACTTGCTTAATCAATGAAAGAAGCTGAGGAGCAGATGGAGAAGTGGAGCTAATCCAAGTATAAAACAAAATGGGCATCTCTAAATTAATGTTAACAATGCCATAATATTGTTCTGCTCTCCCTTTAAATTGTAGACATATTAAGGAAGAAATGCAATGACTGCATCTAGGCTGGTGTTTAATGACAATTTATATTTTGAAAAGCATCCAGGTTTCACATGAGTGTATATATAGACTATTATATACTGTAGGTATTTCTCAATGAATTAGAATATCATTGAAAGTTAATTTATTTCAGTTATTCAGTTCAAAATGTGAAAATCATATCATACAGATTCATTTAACACAAAGAGATATATTTTGAGCGTTTATTTCTTAACCACTTGCGCTCCGTTGTTCCGCGGGCGGGCAAGTCTCTGCGTCCTATGACGCACGCGGGAGCACGACAGCGCGCTCGTGCGCCCTCTTGCGCATGACGCATGATGGTGGTGATGGTGATGTAGTAGCGTCCAAGCGCCACTCAAAAAAAAACTGCAGAGACAGCCGCGAACAGATTAGTTCATCTAATTGACCTCTCATTCGACTAATAAGAGCCTTGAATTGGGTTTCTGAAACCTTGAAGAACCAATGAATGAAAATCTAGGAAGGAGGACCCGCCTACTGTGAACGCAGGAGCCAATTGAAGCACAGAAATTCTGGCTGGGTGAAGAGAGATTTACTGTTGCAACAGATGAAAACAAAGAACGCTGTACGAATCTACTACAGACCCAGGCTCACCCAGCAGCATGGAGAACACCCACAAGTGGGACCTGCATTCATTCCAGCAGAATAGACGGAGGCCGACGACAAAAGTCGTAAATCATTCGCCAAAACGGCAATAATGGAATTATGTTGATCGGGATCCACGAGCGGAGTAGCGTCGCGTTCGTCTGACAATGGGGGAAGAGATGTTCGCCACGACTCTGCTGCTTTGAAGAGGTAAGGTGTTATAAGCTAAATTATTATTTATCCCTGAAAACTGTAATCCAAAAATGACTTTTGACCGATCGGTAAATTACAACTGTACTGCGCACGAAGTACGTGCGCCGCGATAAACGGTTCATTTGCCGTGTTCGGACCGTGAACGCCCCCCCCCCCCCCCCCGCTGCAGAAGAGGAGCGGGGGGGGGGCACGGTCCGAACGCCCCCCGGTCTGCGGGGGGAAGCATATCAGTCTATTCCATCATGTAGCGATGGCCCTCTTCTGTAGCGAGGGGGGGGGGGGCGCCGCTGTGAAAGCATGCAAGGAGTGTAATCCGTCATGTAGAGGGCCGAATTTGGTCCTTGGTAGCGGTGGGGGGGGGAACGACCCCCCGCCCACACACACACACACAGCCCTGAGTGTGACCTTTCATTAGAGCCTAAAATGAAGATTCTACATTGAATTATTCAAAAGTTACAGACGTTTTTCCAAACTGTGCCATTTGGCACAATTTGGCACAGTTCCAAAACGCCTGGGAACAGCCTGAGAACAAAGCTGTGTAAAATATTCATTTTTTGTGGTATTGTTACTAAATTTGGATCTCAGCTGGATAACACTTGGTTCTACATTTCTGTTGCATTTTCCAGCCGGATCGGACAGCTGTGTGTTATTTACAAGCATTTGTATCCAAAAAAACACCGTGTCCAATTTTTTTTTCTTCAAGTTCAGTATGTTTAGATGACTGTAACTCAGTGGCCGGAGCACGTAGAGAGATTATGTTTTTTTTGCCAAAAAATTCAAAGTGTTTTCTTTTAAATGAGACCAACCCCATGAAGATGCTGCAAAGGGTTGAATAACAGCTTTCGATTTACTTTGGGCACGTTATTTTTTGGCATTTTTAGGAAAATTGCCCGGAGTGCAAGTGGTTAAACACTTGAATAAATGCTTAATTTAGATGATTATGGCTTAGAGCCAATGAAAACCTAAAATTTAGTTTCTCAGAAAATTTGAAATTACATTAAGACCAAAAAAAAAAAAATAAAAATCGCCATTTTAATAGAAATGTCAGCCTTCTGAAAAGTATGTTCATGTACGTACACAATACCTGGTTGGGGCTCCAACTCGCCAATCATGCATAGTCATACCATGGTTATTAAACCAGGTTTTGGTACTTTTAGAAGTGTGGGCAGGTGTCAAGTCTTGCTGCAAATTAAGCAGAGGGAAGCACAAAGTGCTCTAAAATTTCCTGGTAGACGGCTGCACTGACTCTGGACTTGATAGAACATAGTGGACCAACACCAGCAGATGACATGGCTCCCCAAATAATCACTGACTGTGGAAACTTCACACTGGACCTCAAGCAACTTTTGATTCTGTGCCTCTCCACTCTTCTTCCAGACTCTGGGAACTCGATTTCCAAATGACAGGACTTGGCACCTGATTTGGGAAGGACTCTAGGAGCCTTGGAGGGTCCTAGGAGCCTTGGTTGAAAAACACTGGTTTAGCAGCTTAGCTGATATGTTTCAAGGGAGTTTCTATATTTTAGAAGCTACATCCATATTAAATAAAAGAATGAATGTTAGTTACCTGATTAAATCATTTATAAACACATGAACACCTTTTTATTTGCTGAATTATGTTCAGAAAAAAAACTGAACTGTTACACTAAATGTGTGCCTGTGCTTTATATTCCGTGTTTCCATCTTATTGGCCAGCTGATTATTTCACACAGAAACTTAAATCCAAATATAAAACAGACTTTGGGTGTATCAGACAAGCACTAACCTGGACCTTTCCTTTTACAAAGGTGGTAATGTCATTCTCATTCTCAAAGATGGACAGCGTCTGCAGCAGGTTGTGCTCCAACCACTCCCAGTGCTCTGTGATCTCTTTACGGGAGGTTCCTGTGGGGAAAGCAAGGAGGAGTAAGTCTACGCTCTCAGGGAGCCAGTTCACAGGAGGAGCATGAAGGTGTAATGCTTCAGAAATTATTACATGGTGTCATGATCAGACAAGTGTGCCTCCCCCCTCCCTTCCCGTTTCTGTTTTCCCCGGCTCCGGAGTTCATCAGCACACTTGCGTGATTACACACCTGTTGCTTCCTGATTCACCAGCGTATTTAAGGGCCAGTGTGTGAAGAGCTCGCCGCTGGATCGTTGGGTTTGTGCCACCTCACAACAATTGTTCTTGTTGTGTGGTTATTTAATTATTCCTCTCCAAATTGTCTTACCTTCTCCTCTCCTCTCAGGTTTGCTACCGCCTCCAGTGGTACAGCTCCAGACCTGTGTTTGTACGCTCACCTGAATCATCTATCCTCCTAGACAACGGCTTCTCCATCCAGGTTCTTCAGCCCTTCCTCCTCCTTCCCTGCAGTCTCCAGATCCCTTCACCTTTCCTACGCTGGAGTTACTGCCAGGCTCTCTGCCAGTATCGTAAGACCCATGACCTCAGTTGTCATTTCCCTGTGTGTCATTCCCATCATTAATCATTCCTCTCCTCTCTTTCCTCCTAGGCTGCATGTGGCTCCAGCGTGCAACTGTTCTCCTGTATATAGTGTGGCGTCTTGGTTGCGGGTTTCATTAATTGTGGTGTGTGTATTCATTCCTTAAAGTAGCATGTTGTGTATAGGGTTTTTTCATTAAAGTGGTGCAACTTTTCATCTGCATCTGAGTGTTCTTCTGAAGTGGTTGCCCAGCACTTAAGCCTCCTCAAAATATTAAATCATGACACATGGTAATGGAGAACAAAGCTACTACATAAAAATTTGACAGATGACTCCACTGAATTCTATTTACTTATTGCATTCAAAGAATAGCTCAAACAATTAGTTACTTCGTATTCAAGTACTGAATATACAGATGAGAAGAATTGCCAGAAACTGTACTTGGGTAAGAAAAGCTTTACCTCATATTAGTCACCAATAGGCAAGAGTAGTTGAAGAAATTACTTGAGTAAGGAAAGTTACTGGAGGAGCAAGTAAAGATGTCTTTCAGCAGTTTGTGAAGGTTTTCTCAAACTTCTGACATTTTCCTTCTAAATGTACAACTTTTTTACTGATAAATTTGCAGATCTTTTCTTTATACATGTAATCTTTTTTCCTAATCTTTTTTTCTTATAAATTTGCAAACTTAAATGATACTTTTTACTGCCACACTTGCAACTTTAGAAAGTTTGTGATTTTTTTAAAGATATTGTTACGTATGCCCATAATAACACAGCATGGACATGATGGCGCAGGCACAGGTGACATCATCACGCCATGTCTATAATAAAGGACTGTTGGCGGCAGCCCATTCTCTTTGGCGCTCTGCTTCTAGTAACACACCAGCCTGTACCCTGTTATAGTTAGCTTGCTAGCTACAGCTGTGTAACACGTGCTCCAGCTGTCTTTAAATAAAGCTACCGTCCAGCACAGCCACCGCTGTCCCTCATTTCCAGACAAAACAATGGCAATGAGGAGAGAAATTGGTCTTCTGGAGGGAAAAAAAACGTTTTTCCTGAAGATGGAAACGTGTCCGGTACGCCGCCCAGAGAGCGGGGTGGCTAGATTAATCAAGCTCTGCCAACGCCAACAGGGAGTGGAGAGACAACCCAACAGTACGTCATGGAACTCTGCTGTCTGGCGAGCATGTGCAGGTTTGGGCAACTAGAGGACGGAATGGTGCAGGACCAGCTAGCAGCACACACCAGCAACCTGCAGCTGCGGGTGAAGCTGTTGATGGCGCTGGATGACCTGCCACTGACGAAGGCAGTGCAGTTAGTGTTTCAGCTGGAGGCCACCGACAAGCTAACATCACAGCTAAGTGACCAACAACAACAGACCCCGCTAGCACAAGCAGTTAACCCGGCAGAAGAACCCGACTACATCACGACCTTCTTGGAGGATGCAGAGATAAACGTTACGGGACAACGAAACATCGTGGGAAACCAAATGTGTGGCAACTGTGGTTCTCTGTCGCACCAAGCGGGAGCACACTCCTGCCCAGGCAGGGGGCAGCGATGTCAGCACATGGAGAGAGGGCATAAACCAGACTCGCCTCCAATCCTCACCCGGCATAAGCCTCAGGGAGCCGCTGCAGAGCTGCAAGAGAGGGAGTTTATGGGCAAGAGGGACCCTGGTGAACGACGACAATCCAGCACGCATCCCGTCGCCGGTGAAAGCAACACACTTCTGCAACCACAACCAGCACCAGGAAAGAGAGGGCGTAAACTGGATTGGTCTCGGATCCTCACCCAGCATAAGTCTCAGGAAGCCGCCGCAGCACTGCAGGAGAGAGAGAGAGTTTGTGGCCAAGCAAGACCCAACAGAGCAATGCCAATCAAGAGTGCATCCTGCTACTGGCGTGAATGGCACTCCGCCACAAAAGCAACCAGCATCTGGGACAAGAGAGCAGCAACGCAGAGTGCAGCTGAACAGACTGCCACTCGCAGTGCTTGATTGGGTTCGGGTACGCTGATCAGAACGCCTGGACCCACAAACACTCCAGTCACCACCGATGATGATCACTACGCAGTTGGGGCCATCCACCTTCCAGATAGCCGATGGTTTGAGATGACACACCAGCCATCTGTGAACAGTAAGAGCAGCTGCCCCAGATGAAGCTGCGGCACAGGAACCAACCCAGCCAGTGTGGGACCCAGACAGGGAATTTGCAAGAGAGCACCCAGGTCCGCTGCAACCAGTGCCTCCAGGGGCATGCCCACTGCGGGCTGGCCAGAGGCCCCCTGAAGTTGAACTGTAACTAATGACTCCATTTTAAAATGTTTAGGCAGAGCACGGTTGACTACAGTGGCAGAATAACCCACTCAACCGTGCAGGGTCTACCGGTTGCCCAGGTTCAGGTTTGCCTGATGTGTGTTCTTATGCCTGCCATAACATTCATAATGGTTTTGGTTTTTCCCAAGGGGAAGGTGAATGTTATGTGTACCCATAATAACAATACGCAGCACGGGCATGATGGCGCAGGTATGGATGACGTCATCGCGCTGTGCCTATGGACTGTTGGCGGCAGCCCATTCTCTTTGGCGCTCCGCCTCTAGTAACACACCAGCCTGTACACTGTTACTGCTAGCTTGCTAGCTACAGTTCTGTGTAACACGTGCTCCAGCTGTCTTTAAATAAAGCTACGGTTCAGCACAGCCACTGCCTCCGCTGTTCCTCATTTCCAGACACAACAGATTTGTTAGTCTGAGGATAATCAAATACAGTGAGAACTAGACACATTTGCCCTCTAATACAGTATAATACACATCATACTGAGGAACAACAATCAAATATTTCCAGAACTAGAATACAAGAACAGTGATTTCAGCTCTGATGGGAAGAACAGCTGACTACAGAAACACAGATTTAATTCTGTGGGGGAGAAAAAGGAACTCAAAGACTTCACCACCAACCAATGTACTTGAATGGTAGTGTTTTAATATTTAAGTACTCAAGTTTCTGCAATGAAACCACTCCCAAAAACACATTATTAGAAAAGTTACTTGAGTACCTGTACTTCAGTGAATATAACTCCATATGACCAACTACCACTGAAAACGTGTTTTGGATTAGCAATAGCTGTAACTATCCTGCTATTCTTCAAGTCTTTTCAATCTCTCTCTCTCTCTCTCTCACTCACTCAAAGTGTAGCAGACATTTTTAGCCAACAGCAGAGTGCTGGGAGATCCTATTTAATGGAGGGCAGAGAAATGACGACAAAACAATGCAGGTCAACAGCAACAAAAATAATTCAATGAATACCTGCAGTTTTACTTTTAAAAAACAAACATCCAAATAGAAATGTTGTCATCACCAAGCAGTGATATTAAAAACAGATCTTTCTCTATGCAAGTTGAACTGATTGCAGTAATGGGTGTTAGTGTGGCCCATTATCCGTCCACACTGCTTCAAACAGCCCTTCAGTGAGTGCACACTGACTGCATTAGCAGCTCCGCCAGACCCCCCTCCACCCTCCCTGCCATCTCTGCGAAGAGGAATTAAGAACTGGGAGGAGGAGTGGACTTTGAAGCCAGGCTAATCTTTTGTAGGCCTTCAGTTCACAAAGGAGAAGCACATGGGATTTTTCACATTTGTACTTTTTGAAAATGGCTGAAATGAATATATGACCACAGTGCAAGCTATTTATTTATTTATGCAGTGCCTCATTAGTACCTCATTAGTATCTGCAATGCATTTTAAACCTCAGTACATTTTTCATCTCAGTGCTATGTAGAGTTTAAATGGGCAATAAAAGGCTTCAAAATACTTTAAAGAATTAGTATGCATTTAATAAATTCATTTTTGGCCATTTTTATCTTAATTGCATTGATGCAGTTAAGAGTGAGACAGAAAATGGGACAAAGTGCAGGGGAGAGACATGGCTGGGAATGGAACCAGGGATCACTGTGGTGAACAAGCTGCTCCCTTGGTGTGCGTCGTAACCATTAAGTTACCAGATGTTCTACATATGGAGTTTTAAAGATCAATAAATAGTAGGGGTGTAACGGTATTTGTCTTTTTCGGTATGCCACCCACAGTATGGTTCAGACGCATACCGAGGTACGACACGGACGATACCGAGTGACGGACATAAAGCATAACTGTCATATCACACCCCCGTCCTCCTCTCCCCATCTCCAGCCGCCTGTCAGTGGACTTCTGCAGCGTTCCACCCCGGTGAAGAATCACTGAAATTGGGCCACTTCTAAACACAACACCGGTAAGGTTATTGAGTTTTTAGCAAGTAAATTTAGTGCTTCTTATTTTCAGTGAGCGACTGTCTCAGCTTTAGAAAACTGATTAAACTGTTAACATGTGCTAACATCATCTGTCGGACAATAATCTCTCTTGAATGATGTTTGCTGACAGCCGAGCTGTTTCAGTTCTGCTGGTAACGTGCTAACTGCCAGTAAAAGAGTTAATTACATGAGTAGCTTACTCTTTTTCATCTTCTCTATTATTGTCACGGTAATGAGCCCTCATTCTGAATATTAGTACATCTTGGTAAATTAGAATACCACAATTTGTAATTTAAAAAGGATGACCATGATCATCACAAATAAATTAAAACAGCTTAAATATTTCACTGTATGTGTAGTGAAAACTCACATTGCTCTATTGTAACTTAAAACATTTGCCAACTGTTATTTTGGACTGGAAAAAAGTTCTTTTAATTTTCATTCTGAAGCCTAATTATTAAACTTTAAACTTCTAGACTCAGCAAGGTTTCAAACAGAATGGACTAGTTTATTTTCTTTTTGACTTTAATGGAGTTTAATACTATTTACTCCAATTTGTTTTGAACAGTAGAGTTACAACAGCCCTGCTGCACAGTGCAGTAGAAGCTGATATTCGAGTTTTATTTCCCCCCCCAAAAAAAGGATTAAGCAGAAGAAGATGGTTGGATGGATTTCTTTAGTTTTTGGGTTAAAAGACCGAACTGTAATGTCTGTTATTTAATTGTGTTGCTACAAACACTTTTGATTTAGCCGTTAAGTTCAAGTTTCCAACTCATGTTTCGTGGGTCATCATTTTATTTAGCTATGGGAACTTTTTGTAATAGGCTGTTCAAACTTCTATTGTTTGCATCATTCATTTCCTAAAAAATAAAAAAAAACTATTGTATATATTTTAACTGTTTATTTGAGATTTTTTTTTACTGGAGAATTTACTGCTGGCAGTTTGCAGGTTTTTTGTCAGTACAGCTGTTCCTGCTTATACAAAAGATAAGCAGTTTTATGTTTTGCATTTTGTTTCCTTACTGTACTAAAAATGAACCGAACCGTGACCTTAAAACCAAGGTACGCACCAAACTGTGATTTTAGGCATACCGTTACAACCCTAATAAATAGGCAGTTTTAGTCTGCTTAATAATATTAATGAGCCCTTACTCTGATTGGGTAAATGTTTCAGTGGGCCAAGCACAATTAAAAAAGGAGTCAGAATGTTTGGTTTGCTGACTGAGAGAACTGTAGGTGAGGCTTGATGGTTAGTGACATAAAAGCCAGGAAGTGCATTCCTTCAAGTCTTAAAGGAATGTACTTAATCATGCACACTGCATTCATGTAGTTTCTTCTTCTTTCGGCTGCTTCCTTAAGGGGTCACCACAGCAGATCATCTGTCTCCATCTCACCCTATCCCTTGCATCTTCCTCTGCAACTCCTCCTTCACTACATCCATGAATCTTCTGTGGTCTGCCTCTTTTCCTCCTGCCTGGCAGCTCCATCTTCAACATCCTTTGTCCAATATAACCACTATCTCTCCTCTGCACATGCTCAAACCATCTTAAGTCTTGCCTCTCTAACTTTGTCTCCAAACTGCTCAACCTGAGCTGCCCCTCTGATATACTCCTTTCTAATCCTGTCCCTCCTAGTCACTCCTAATGAAAATCTTAGCATCTTCAACTCTGCCACCTCCAGCTCCACCTCCTGTCTTTTTGTCAGCGCCACCATCTCCAAACCATACATCATAGCAGGTGTCACTACAGTCTTGTAAATGTTCCCCTTCACTGTTGCTGCTACCTTTCTGTCACAAATCATCCTTGACACTAATCTCCACCCACTCCATCCTGCCTGCACCATCTTCTTCATCTCTCTTGTGCATTTTCCATTGCTTGGATGTTTGACCCCAGGTATTTAAACTCATCTACTTTCACTACCGCTACTCCTTCCATCTTCTCCGTTGCATCTGCCTCCCTCTCATTCACACTCATGTATTCTGTCTTGCTTCTACTGACTTTCATTCCTCTTTTCTCTAGAGCAGGGATCTCCAACCTGGGGCTCCTGGAACGTTCAGGTTTCTGTGGGAAATTTTCTAATTTCATTTCTTAATTGGTCCAAAGATTTGCAAATAATTTGTCATTGTTGTGCATGTGTTCTGTAGGCACTCTTGCACCCATGCACAACAACAGCAAATTATTTGCAAATCTTTGGACCAATTAAGAAGTGAAATTAGAAAATTTCTCACAGAAACCTGGATGTTCCAGGAGCCCCAGGTTGGAGACCCTTGCTCTAGAGTATACCTCCACCTCTCCAGGTTCTCTTCCACCTGCTCCCTACTCTCACTACAGCTCACAATGTCGTCTGCCAACATCATGGTTCACGGAGACTCCTGCTCGACCTCGTCTGTCAGCCTGTCCATCATCATGGCGAACAAGAAGGGGCTCAGAGCTGATCCCTGATGTAATCCCACCCTCACCTTGAATCCATCCGTCACTCCTACAGCACACATCACCACTGTCTAGCTGTCCTCATACATGTCCTGCACCACCCATGCATACTTCTGCCACTCCTGATTTCCTCATACAGTACCACGCTTCCTCTCCTGGCACCCTATCATATGCTTTCTCTAGATCCACAGAGACACAGTGCAGCTTCTTCTGACCTTCTCTGTTCTTTTCCATCAACACTAAGAGCAAACATTGCATCTGTAGTACTCTTTCTTGGCATGAAACCATACTGCTGCTTACTGATTGTCACCTCTCTTCTTAACCTGGCTTCAACAACTCTTTCCCATATCTTCATAGTGTGGTTGATCACTTTATGTCTCTGTAGTCACTACAGCTCTGAGCGTCACCTTTGTTCTTGAAAATTGGTACCAAAACACTTCTCCACTCCTCAGGCATCCTCTCACTCTCCAAGTTTGTGTTAAACAATCTGGTTAAAAAGTCCACTGCCATCTCTCCTAAACATCTCCATACCTCCACAGGTATGTCATCTAGACCAACTGCCTTTCCATTGTTCATCCTCTTCAAAGCTGCCCTCACTTCCGCCTTGCTAATCCTCGGGACTTCCTTGTTCACCATCTTTCCTTCATCCACCCTCCTCTCTCTCTCATTTTCTTTATTCATCAGCTCTTCAAAGTACTGCTTCCATCTTCTCAACACACTCTTGTCATTTGTTAGTACATTACCATTTCTGTCCTGAATCAGCCTAACCTGCTGTACATCTTTTCCAGCTCGATCTCTGTCTAGCCAATTGATACAAGTCCTTTTCTCCTTCCTTAGTGTTTAGCCTCTCATACAAGTCACTATATGCCTTATTCTTTGCCTTTGTCACCTCTCTTTGCCATGCGCCTAGATTCCAAATACTCCTGTCTACTTTCTTCATCTTCCTGACTATCCCACTTTTTCTTTGCTAACCCTTTCCTTTGGATACTTTCCTGTACCTCTTCATTCCACCACCAAGTCTCTTTGTCTTTCTTCCTCTGTCCACTGGATACACCACATACCTTTCTACCTGTTTCCCTCAATACTTTTGCTGTACTTTCCCAGTCATCTGGTAATTCTTCCCTACCACCCAGAGCCTGTATCAACTCCTTCCTGAACTCTGTGCAACCTTCTTCCTTCTGTAACTTCTTCCATTTAATCTTTGGCTCTGCCTTCACTGTTTTTTCTTCTTGCTTTGCAAAGTCATACTACAGACTACCATCTGATGCTGTCTAGCTACATTCTCCCCTGCCATCACCTTGCAGTCTCTCATGTCTTTCAGATTTCTCCTTCTGCATAAGATGTAGTCCACCTGTGTGCACCTTCTTCCACTCTTGTAAGTCACTATATTCCTCTCTCTTGTTGAAGTATGTGTTCACCACATTCCATCCTTTTAGCAAAATCCATAACCATCTGTCCTTCCCCATTTCTCTCCTTAAGACCATACCTACCCAGGACCTCCTCATCAGCTCTGTTCCCTCACCTACATGTCCATTAAACTCTGCTCCAATCGTCACTCTCAAACCCCTGGGAACACTCTCTACCACTTCATCCAACTTACTCCAGAATTCCGCTTTCTCTTCTACCTGACATCCAACTTGTGGGGCATACACAATGACAACATTCAACATCACACCTTTGACTTCTAGCTTCAAACTCATGATTCTGTCTGACTTTCTCTTTACCTCCTAAACACTCTTCACATACTGTTCCTTCAAGATTACTCCTACTCCATTTCTCTTTCTATCCACACCATGGTAGAACAGTTTTAATCCACCTCCAATGCTCCTAGTCTTGTTTCCTTTCCATCTGTTTTTTTTAACACAGTATATTTACCTTTCTTCTTCTTATCATATCAGCCAACTCTCTGCCTTTACCAGTCATAGTCCCTACATTTAATGTACCTACTCTCACCTCAACACTTCTACCTTTCCTTTTCTCTCTCCGTCCTAACACATCTCCCCCCCCCTCCTCCTCGATCAACAATAGCCCAGTTTCCACCGGTACCCTGTCAGTTAACAGCACCGGTGGTGGTCGTTGTTAACCCAGGCCTCAATCAATCCGGTATAAAAGTTTCATTGGTCATGATCCGCATGTTTGATTTGGCAAAGGTTTTACGTTGGATACCCTTCCTGACACAACCCTCCCCATTTACCCGGGCTTGGGACCGGCACTTGGAGTACACTGGCTTGTGCACCCCCTGTGGCTGGGTTCATGTTGTTTGTACAGAGTAAATCAGTGGTTTAAGGACTCGGGGAAAATGCACAAAATAATTTAACTCATGATGAAAAAAGTAACACTGAGCATGCAGCATTTGTTAAACACTGTGTCATTGTTAATGGCCATTGTTAATGGCAGAATTCCAATGAGTTCTGCTTAATCAGACTGTGGAGATAATACCAATTTGCATGTCTGACTGCCAAAGACTGTCTATGAAGCACTTTTACGAAAAGGTTTGGAGAGTGGGAAGCATGCAGATTAGACCACTGAAAGGATCAGCTCACAACATAATTCTAATAACACTTCTTCAAGTGATTAGCTGAAAATCTCTTTTCCTGCACCTATTCCTGTAATCCTTTAAAACCACCAGGGCATGATGTAATGCCAGGCATTCAGCAGCCTGCATGTTTTCTGTCGAAGCTTTGGGAACAATGTGTAAGGGTAAAAAACAAATTGCTTCTTCAACTAGTAGAACTCATTTCTGCATAAAATTTGTAGCATCCATTGCAACTGAGTAAATTAAAGTATGAAAAGAGCATCACTGTACACATACCATGAGCAATGATCCAGTAAACTAAAGAGTCAGGTGTCTGGTAGAGGATCCTGTATGGGGCCATTCGGGCACTGGAGTCCAGAACTACATCCAACGTGCCAACCAGCAAACCTGCAACAACCCATGAAAGTATTAAAGGTAGAAAACTCAAACACAAGGAGGCAAGCACATGAATCTATTCACATTTAGAGAAAAGACTCTAATATAACAATAATGACAACAAGACAGGCACATGCACAGATACAGTATATCTGAAGTAGTGCTCAAGGCCCCTCACCCCACCCCCTTTGCCCTCTGAAGTGCCCTTCTGGAGGATTTTATTTTTTATTATTAAATTGTTATTGATTTCAGTCTCCCCCCCAAGGAGGTGCCAACTGCCAGTCAAATGTGTTTTAATGTCCAATAACTACACATTCATTTTCAGTAGGTAGATGTGTCCAAACTTTTGACTGGTACTGTATTTGACAGCCAATTAATTGTGTGTGACCAGTGCATGATCCCCCAATGCCAGCCCCCCAGCCCGACACACACATGTAAATTCAGGAGGAAATAGTCACATATTTAAGAGGAATGTGTCCCAAACTGGAAAAAGCATATGAAGCTCTTTTAGCAGACCCCTTTTTTTCCCCCAATTAAAGGTGATAAGACATAACATTGTTACCTCAGGATGAGCCTCCTGGATTAAATAATGCTGCTGGCTTTGATTTCCTTACACTGCTGCCATGGTTTATGTCAGTCAACTGCTCAAGTGTAAATAATATAATCATGTTGGATAAACTATAATTATGTCTTTTTAAGCCTTCTTGATATTGTGATCAATTTGACTTTTAATTACTACTCTTACTTAAACTTGAATAAATAATGATTCCACAACTTTTATTTCAATAGCGTCTTTGGCTGCTCTGCACACCTCTGCTATTAAGTACCACTTTTACACCATTCTGTCATTCCAAATGAAAACATAAGATGAGGATTAAATATCTTTGCTCAACATGAATCCATTCATGTAGCCATGATACGTCACTGTCCGCCATGTATGGATTCCCTGATTTGCTTGTGACTGGTGAGGATTATGACAACAAAATAAACATAATTGTATAGTTACCAACAGTTTTATTAATGATTATTTATTGATACAGATGATTAGTTTGAACCGTTTTGGTTGACCACGTTATAGAAGATAAGCTTTTCTCTTTCAAAAGGACAGATCCTGCTAATCATGCAGATGTTATCAGACTTGGAGAACAGGTTTTGCCAATGTTAAAAAAGAAGAAGAAACCGGCTCCCCTACACTGCCCGCAAGAGCCAGCAGCCTCCAGTCCCGGTGTAGGTACCACCTATACTGGGCCGGGCCGGTTCCGCGACGGGCATACCAGTGCTGACGATTTGCTGTGGAATCACGGTGAAATTATTGGGAGATGGGCTGGAGTGATGCAAGGTACTGTATATTCTCTACTGTGGACTGGTGAATCAGGTGGTAACAGGGATGGCTATTAGTGTGACTAAAATCTGAAGAAAATAAAGTAAGTCGCGCTTGGTGCGAGCCTCCAGGTACCAGTGTTAGCTTGGGAGCAAATAACTAATGGGCTAACAGGCAAATGTCAAATCATGGTATATGATTTACCTGGAAGAGTCAAAAACATTTCTGCTGTTTCTGGGAAAGAAAAACGAGATAAAGGCTGTGTGGTTTTTTAAGAGAATTGACTGGTTTGATATGTTTTCAATCATTATGTGACCAATAGACACATTTCAGATGGTTAAAACCTACAAACACACCATTATTCAGTCAACGACCCCTTTAAATTTGACTTTTCCTAGAAGTTTGAAACTTTTCTTTAAATTTACAACTTTTCTTACCAATTTGTTCTTTTTTTTTTCTTTGCAGATTGTTTAATGTAAATTTGAAACTTTTTCTCATAGATTTGGTTTAAAAAAAATTATCTTTTTATTCTAACCAGTAGTTATTGGCAAAAGAACTGTGGCTCTGAAGCTACTTGTTCCAGGGCCCTGTAATAAACTCACTAACAAATCTACAGCTCCCATGACTATCTGCTCATACTTCACATACTTTCATGCACATGTGAAAACTTTATTGAAACAAAATGTAACTTATGGCTGGTAAACTTTGGAAAACTACTAGTCACAGTTGCTAGTGATCAAAAAGGTTGACATAAAGACCCAGTAGGCAAGTCTGCTTTAAACTATTGTTGTCATTTTCCTGTCTTTTGGGGGCTCACATCAGCTGTTATCTGCCAATCACAGTGGTTTAATCCCATGTGCTTGAAGACACTAGCAACCTGTTATAATAAATAGTGAAGATTAGTTAATTAGATATTACACAAAGTGCTTGCATGTGCATATCTCTTAGATTCTCAGACACACACACACACACAGACATTAGTCAGTTGCTCTCCCAACCATTCACACAAACACCAGTTGCTCGCACACACGCGCACACACATAATAGCTTCACGGGAAAAGTCTCTGTTCTTGTTTCCATATATGGGCATGTCTAGGGCTAAAGAAGGATGCTAAGAGGAAGTCATGAAGGCAGGAACAAGAGGGGAACCATCTGGATGCCAAGTGGACAGTTTGAAACAATGGACATGTATCATTGGAAAGGAACCGCCCACCAAACTCAGAAGTTTTATGTAGGAGAGAATTTCTTTGTTCAGGGTCCTCCCCAGGAAACAGAGCTGTGGGGGATCTGTGACCATGTGACTCCTTACGTGTTCCAATAAAGTTAAGCTGAGAAATAGTATTTCTTCTGTGATTATTTGGTGAGTTAACTGAAAAGATTCTGCTAACTGTCCGGAAAATTATTTTTTTACAAACCCCAAGATTCTCCAATCAGACTAACTAGCACTTTGGACATCGTCGGCCTCCGTCGGTCTATGATGACCATGGAAGAGAATCCTAAACGTCTACTCTGCTGGAACAGCACCGCCTGTGGCTGAACAGGCCGATGCGCACCGGTGTTCTACCTTCCAGCGTTGGGCGTTGGTAGGATTCAAGCCTGGGCAGGAAGATATGGAGGACAAGATGTTACCCATGCAGCATGTCCCCCCTCTCCACGTCACTGGTGAATCCAAAGGAACAGCAGGGCTGCTATAGTTTGGCACCAGCGCCGTCGCAGGAGCTGCCAGAACGATGTTGAGCACAACAGAGAACTGCCTTAGGGGCTCCGACTCCGGATTTTTCCTCAGGGTTGACTCCCGAAGCCTTTCCCGTGACCGGGTGTGCCGCAAGGCAGCGGAGGTTTGAAATCAGGGTTTACCTTCCCCTAGATGGGCTACCTTCCCAGGTTGACGAGCCACCATCTACCCGAAGCATCTGGTTTTAAGGCGCCAGAGATCCGCCCTCGCCCCTTCTCCTATTAGTAAAAGCAGTTCCGCCGGGCTTAGAGACTAAACCACACGGGCAGGCTAGGAGTTGGACTTAGTTGTCAGAGGCTTTTCGAGACGCACGCCGTAAGGAGCATTTTATGAGCACTGGGAGCTTAACCCCAGTGCCGCTCCTGGCTATGACAACCTTGGAACCTCGGACAGGAGCTTCACTAAAAATGTGCGAGTTTGTGTCAATTAGGAACAGCTGGAATGTTTGAACAGCTGCATTTGTCCATTGATCTATCAGATAAATGGCGACTTGAGCATTTGACCAGCACTACAGTTTAATTTAATGTTTATTTGAAAGGAACATTACATACAGCATACAGATGTTCAACTGTAATTCCTTTTTTTTTTTTTTTAAATATAAACTTTACATTTGGTGTTTTGCTCATTTTTAAAGGAAGTTATTACCTGTGATTATATTTTATATGTGCAAACTACACCACAACCTCATACCCGATAAAGTTTGCAGTTTGAACAAGAGTGTAGTTGACTCTGATACAACACCTTTCTGATTCATATTTTGTTACACGTCTTTCAAACAAAGGCAAAAAGGGAGAAGGCTGGGAAATTCGGTGCGAGAAATACAGGTTTTGAACTCAGACACATCTTTGTTATGTAGTTAAGAGTATACCTTAACATGTCCATTAGGCCTCTGCAAAATATTTGGTCCAAAATTGCAGTAAAGCAGTTCCAATTTGAAAACAAAATATTCAGCTGTTCTGCAGTTCAGATACAGTTGTTATACCTGCAGCTGAAAATGCTACACATTCACAAATATTGCACACAACAGGTGTGCAGCTGTCATTTGTGGCAAATATTCTTTGATTCTCCATAGCTATACATTCATTCAACTGCTGTGCAAAAACATTTATTTTTATGCTGCAGCTCAAAGCAAACACAGTGTGAGTCACAGAGAGCACTTCAAAAGGAGGAGGAGGACGAGACAAGACAGGCAAGGGAAGCTTCTTATTTTCTGGGAGGAAAAGAAGTTTGAGGAGAAAAATTATAATAAAAACTGAATTTGTCTGGCTAAGATTTATTAACCCCTCTGACATCTATGAGCTTTATTCCTGTAATTCTTCTGTGCTTCAGCCCTTCTTTTCAGTTTTTCTCACCACTTTGTTCCAGTTGATGCTTATCACAAGAACTTCAACCTCAATAATAATTTTTAAAAAAACTAAACTGGTAGATCAAATGGGTGACACTGGTGCTGGACAGTTTAGCTTGACTTAAGCAGCGTCTGCTCACATGTTACCAACCGCCAAAAATGAGGTTATCAGCTGAAACTGACTGGGATCTGAAGCCAACCCAAACTATGTATATGCAGCTTTTATGCAAGTTCAATAAGGAAAACTATTCTATTCTATAATTATTCTGATTTCTACTTCCACTTTCCTGACATCAGCATCCTGATCCAATAACCTTCTCCCCCACCTTCCTTAAGCCAATCAGTCTCTTTCACCTGCTCAGCGTAATTCTCACACTCCCTTTCAGATGTTCGGTTGTGCGACTCGACACCTCACCAACTCCACCTCACGTGGGTCACTCAGGAATAAGTCATCTAGCCTACATATTTCCCCCCACTGGCATGTTCCAGTAGTTGTCCTAGGTCAGATTTTCTCAGTCACAAGAAGTTGCTGAAAGACATGACCTCTGAAGACTGATTTTTGACTGCATCAGACAGGTCACTGAGTGACATAACCAAGCTGAAGGCCCCATATAGTTCATTTTCCAGGAATTACTTTTAGGTTTTGACATACTCAAGAATACTGTATATACTGAGAAGCTTTTGGCCTCAAGGTCATCCGATGAGAGTCAAATTGCAATATGCACATCATCAGTGTATAAACCCTGGTACCAAGTTTCAAAACATTTGAAACAAAACTGTAAGAGCAGTTTACTTCACAAAAACAGGACAGGAGGACGGACGGGCAGACGGACCCATAACATAATTCCCCTTCGGTCTTCATCCAAAGGGCTCTTCAACCCAGAGGAGGATAAAAAGCTGCTGTAAAGTTCTAACCAAAACACACTAACAAAAAAAAAATAACTAGTGGTTTCAACTTAAAGTTACTAAAATATTAAGTTTACTGATCTTGAGAGGCAAGTTGTAATGATACAAGTTTTTTTTAACATGCAGTTAGTTTTCAGCCTGCTCATCAATATTAATGACCCCTAATCTAACTGGGTAAAAGGTTTTTGGACTGGCCAAATCACAGGTAAGGCAGCAGTCAGGATGTGTTTATTTAGGGCACATTCACATGGCCACTGTTTGGTCTGGACCAAAGGACTATCCACAGATAGTTTGGTGCCATCTGAACGCAGGTTCGAACTCTGGTGTGCACCAAACAAGTGAAGCGTGGTCCACCTGAAAATGGGGGTCTCGGTTCACTTGCAAACGATGTCTGGTGCATTTCGCTTGCAGTGTGAATGCAAACAGACTATCCAGCGGACCAAAGGGCAGAAGTGCCCCTCGACGTTTGTGTAACCATAGCAACACATAGTCTGAGAACAGGGAGTGGTGTTTACTGTAGTGCATTTTGGGTAGAAAATAAAGACAGCCGAGCGGTTCCAAGAAATCCTTTTACTGGAGAAAGCCGAAGGAAAAAAAAGTTAAAAAAAAAATGTCTCATTTGTGGCGGACAAACTACCCGGCCAAAGGGAACGGATTTCCATTTTCGGCCCTGGCCAATGAGACGGATTTTTCTTCTTTGGAGAGATTTTTTCTTTCTGGTCAGTGGTGGTTTCGGCTACAGTGCCCAAAACAAGCAGTTGTTGTAACTGCGTGACGTTCGCCAGGCAGTTGTGAATGCAAACCAAACAAAGGTGTGAAAATTCTTGGCATTCCCTACCCAACTGAACTGAGACCCCCGGACTATCCTGGTGTGAATGCAGCCTTAGCCAAGGCTTGCTGGTTTATGACATCATAAAGGTGTAAGCTGGCTGTTTCTTTAAGACTTTAATTAAATAAAGGCAATTTGCATTTCTTTGTGAAGTCACCATTTCACAAACACAAAAAACCCAGGACAGCACCCAGCATCAACAGTAAATGGAAGATTGACTAAAATGTACTCTTAGCACTTCCAAGCAAGCACAAAAGTAGCGTTCGTGGAGGGATCCATTCTAGTCTCATACTTTGTGAAAATGTGCTGAACACGTTTATGGTTTTTAGAATCCCACTTCAGGGGGACGCCATTCTACAACTTCTGGTGACAGACTACTCCGGGAATCCGGCAAATACTCCAGGGAAGGGGGAAGGGGTCCTGTTCAAATTCCCACATTTGAACTGGGACACCAACCTGCACAGTGAAACCAGAGCCCGATCACCTATTAGATATTTTAAATGTCTTCAATCATTAATTTCCCTCTTATACCTCACTTGATTCCTCATTATTTGCTTAGTTACATAATGTACAGTCTGGTTAAGTATTCTGAGAGCTAGAAAGAACACTCCTGTGAGGGTGAAGAAAGCTACCTCAAAATAAAATCACAAGGTTAAAAAAAAACAAACAGTCATAACCATCCATCCAGCCATCCATCTTCTTCTGCTTAATCCTTTTCGGGTTGCGGGGGGGGGTGGAGCCTACATAACCAACACTCGCGAGTTGACCACAGGTATTACAGTGTTACAGAGTCAGTGTTTCATCTCAAAAAAATACTTGAGTGAAACACCAACGTGTGAGGGTCTGCTGCTTTTTTGTTAGTCTTGTGGTGAAAAAGAAAGGGAAGCAGCACATTTACATCTGCCTATGGTGTGCAACTCGAGGTTTAACACAGGAAGAGACACCACCACCACTTGTCAGATCACCTTCATCTCCGATTGTCATGTCAGTAAAAGAGAAACCCAAAACAAAGAGATGGGAAGTCGGCCTCTGTTCATGATTGTTTTTTTCCTTTGGTGGAGAGCGTGTCTAACTATTGTTGTTTACCCCACTTATGCACAGCAGGAAATCCCAAATATCGCACGCCTCTGTAGTGTGAACTCATCAAACTTCATGTGACATTTGTTCCAGCTCCCACGTCTGACTTTTACCGTGAGATTTCTTTCCAAACATGAATGTGTTGCAAAACAAAAACAAAGCCACTGCAATGGTACACGTTTTATTTTTATTATCTGCGGGTGGATGGAAAAATCCGAGCAATCCTCGTCCTGAACAGACAGAGCAACAAAAGTCGTGATGACTTGTGTTTCTAATAAAGACACAGTCAGAGGTGTTTATTGTTATAGCAGAAGAACTCACATTCTTTGAAACTTTAGTGTTTCTGACAAGAACAGGAAATGAAGAACGATCTATTGTTTATGGCACTTTTCTGCCTTAAAATAAATAAATCAATATTGACCAACCTGAAATCTTCCCTATAAACTTAATACTGTTCAGGAAACAAAAAGACATTTTCTGCTTTTCCTCAAATTACCATTCCTCGATCTGCTAGCAAAAAAGAGCTACAGTATATGTGCTCTTATTTTCAAAGTTTGGTCATATCAAACCAGCCACCTGATCCTGCATCTGCTCTTTCCTTACAGCAGCAGGTGCACCGGACAGATCTTATAGATTCTTGATAACATTCACTTGTTTTTCCAAGTGAATTTCTTGTCCTGTGAACCAGACTCCTGGATCAGTCCTTCACCTTCAGAGCTGAACAAGGACTACCCTCGCAAGTTGCTGACCACAAAAGGTAAAGTTTTAGTCCATCTGATACAGTATGAAAATTGCAGGAGAGGCAGCTTAGTGGCTGTGAGCACCACGGCAGTATCCTGACCTCCAACAGGAAATCACAAGGCGTCCCATGACAGGAAGTAGCCCAACTGGTCAGCACAACTTGCAATTGAAAAACATCCTTTACTGTAGCCCTTTAAAGGCTGATGAAAGAAGTAGGCATCTGTCTTATGTCATTTAACCATCCCGAATTATCCACTTTATTAATAAACAGCATGTTATACACAGACTTATTTATTGTGTAATTTCATGCCATACACATTATTCTGTATAACTGTGCAACAAGTGACAAATTGGCCAAATTCAGTTTATTTACAGTGTAATGACCTGAGATTTAGTTTTGCATTTTTCATTTTTCTTCCTCGATGTGCAGCATCACTCCTATCACTCTATAAATTCAAGAAATCTGTGTGTGTGTGTGTCTGTCTGTCTGTGTGTCACGATCACAGGGACATCATAGGACGGCCTATGATGTCCCTATGATGTCTGCATTAGAGGACAGCCTGTGATGCTCCTATGATGTCCCTATGCCTTGATGTCTTTATGTCATACAGACCATCAGGACTCGCGATGCCGTCATATAGACAAAAGGACGATGCCTTTATGATGTCATATAGACCTATGATGTCCCTATGCCTTGATGTCTTTATGATGTCATATAGATCACTCTATAAATTTAAGAAATCTGTGTGTGTGTCACGATCATAGGGACATCATAGGACGGCCTATGATGTACCTATGATGTCTTGCATCATAGGACAGCCTGTGATGCTCCTATGATGTCCCTATGCCTTGATGTCTTTATGATGTCATATAGACCATCAGGACTCGCGATGCCGTCATATACACAAAAGGACGATGCTGTCATATACACAATAGGACACAGCACTTTAAAGCACATCCATTCGAAATCTGGAAATCTTACAAAATATCACTCTAAATTCAAGAAATCTGTCAGTTTCGGTGTAAATCTGGAAATCTTACTCATCACCCGATTAACAATAGAACACACTACTTTAAATGATCACAGCATCATAGGATGGCCTATGATGTCCCATGATGATCCTATGACATCAGGCAACATAGAACTTGCGATGCCGTCATATACACAATAGGACTGGCTACCTATGATGTAGTTATGAGGTCCTATGATGCCTGCCTTGACGTCTTTATGATGTCATATACACCATCACTCACCAAAGAAGAGATACTCATCACCCGATTACCAATAGGACACAGCACCTGAAACCAAATGGGAGTTGCCAGAAACAGGAAAGAACAGATACTCATCACCTGATTAAGAATAGGACACACTAATTTGAACCAGGATCAAATGCGGGCATCATAGGACTCGCTATGCCGTCATCAAAGATCATAGGACAAAGGACAGCTTCCAAGATCAAATGCAGGCATGATTCACGATCATGACTCCCTATGACATCATCACAGATCATAGGACTCACTATGACCATCAAAAATCAAAGGCAGGTATCACTGAATGAGTGCTGACGTGCTAAATTACACCTGCTTTCTACGGGCATGCAGTAATACTTGCTTATACTTGGCTTCTATGGGCATGCATGGCCATGCACGGGTATGTACTAGTATATTTAGTTTAAAAAAAAAAAAAAAAAAAAACAGTAGCTGGATGTATGACTTTGTGCAGCTGGATTTCTGTAGAGTTAAAGAGCCAAAGTTAATACTGTATGTAAATGACCCAAAACATAAAAACAAAGGGTCAACTGGACAATTGCACCACTAAAGCCAACCACAAGTAGTGCAGTCCAATCCAACTAATCATGACAGGCAGATGTTAAAACACATCAAAGCAACACCATGTAAGATTTTCACCTTGAAATAATGTTTCCAAAAATTATTTTGACGGTACAACTTTTGACCAGGTCAATGCCACTTCCCCCATAGCCTGAGTGGACCCGTCTTGCCTGCAACAGCTCTGTTCAGGACGCTTGTAGTCTTTTCAGTGTTCCTACCCGGAACAAAAAAGTTACATAGTGCCGCGTTATTGTAAGCTGTACTTTTGGTTGAAGAGAAACACTGGGTAGTTTCTTTTGTTTGTCTGCAAACAAGAACATTGTGGAGTAACATGTCAAAATTCTTATCCAAAAAGTCAAATTTTCAAGATCTGACTGCTTTTATCTAACTTTTTCCCTCAATATCTTAATGTACACATAAAAAAAGCACAAAAAGCAGCACTGGTGTTATTAGGGATAAACCATTCAGAACACACCTCAAACTGCATTGCACGCGCTATAAAATGTCGTCCAATGTCAGTTTACGACCTGTTGACCCAGTCAGCATTATAAACAAAGAGGCTTTCATTAGATCCCCACCTTTTCCTTCTAACACATTTATCAGTTTCTGCATGCAGTGCAAACATATTCTGTGACTACTCATGCACCTATTGTTGTCATGCTTCAACCCACCGTCACCCACAGCTCCATGTGACATGACGCTTTCAGGAGGAGTTGAAACACACACACGCCATTTTTCCTTCAGATGCCTCAAGAGTTCCAGTTTGGTCGAGACGCAGATTTGTGATTGGTTCTGCACAAATGCTGACGGCTGCCCCCCCCCCCCCCTCCCTGGAAGAACTGCTTGAGGGGCAGTGCCAGTGTAACCGTGCGCCAAGTGCCAACTGGCACACAATGCAAGACAGCATGCTCGGCTTTTACATGACATCATCCCCTAGCACCACTTAGCACGCTTTGTGTTGCCACAGTAAGAACTCACCAGAGACTACGAAGAGGAGAATGCTGCAGCTCTAGATATTAATACAGCAGAGTGTCATATTACTGGTATTATGCATTGAATGTATAACCAGCATAATGTTTCTGTAATATGTGAGGTCAGGAAGTAACCAGATCATTAATGTTTGCTGGCTATTTTGTGAGTCAGGGTAGGGTGAGAAAGCATGAAATAACAGAAGTCAGGCTGCAATGACAGCTACACTGCAAAAACTGAACTCTAAGCAAAATTAAATGTCTTAAATTAAGGCTACCTATGCTCTTTTTTGCCCCAAAATATTTTTTTTTTCTTCCCATTCCGGTCTTATTTAAGAGGATTTCAGCTGCTTGTAAATAATTTTACTTTTTTTAAATCCTGATAAAGTGAGTAAAAATTTCTTCCTCTGATGCAGATAGTTTTGCTTAAAATGTGGGCAATGGCGGCCTAATGGTTAGTGATGTGGACTGGTGATCATAGGGTCACCGGTTCAATCCCCAGCCTGGCAGGATCAGATCTGAGTGAGACAGAAAACACAGCAGTGCTCTCCCCACCCTCATTAACCCCACTGTGGTGTCCTTGAGCAAGGCCCTTAACCGCAGTGGAGCTGCTCAGTGGCCACAAGGCAGCTTCCAGGTGTGAATGTGTATCTGCATAAGCGTGAACAGGGCATCCTTGGACCTTCCCTGTATAAATAAAGGTTAAATAAAATAAAATATGTAAAATATCTGACAACTTGTGAGTTCTTTAAATAAGTCAGTAATCTTGAAGCAACCCGTCTGTGGATTGCCACCTGATCGTGGTGGGGTCTGTGTCCTAATGATACCAGGAGCTATGCTGGACCAGCTTCGAACCATGGTTGGACCACTTTTAGATCCCCTTCAGTTTGCCTACCAGCCCCAACTTGGAGTTGAAGACGCAATTATCTACCTACTGAATCGCGTATATGCTCACCTGGACAAGACAGCTAGCATTGTGAGGATTATGTTTTTTGATTTATCCAGTGCTTTTAATACTATCAAGCCTGGTTTACTGGGAGAGGAATTGACAGCAATGCAGGTGGATGCCCCCCTAGTATCCTGGATCGTAAATTACCTGACTGGCAGACCACAGTATGTGCGCCTGCAGCAGTGTGTCAGAAAAGAGTGGTCAGCAGCACCGGGGCTTCACAGGGAACTGTCCTCTCCCCATTTCTCTTCACCCACTGCACAGAGACCTGTCATCTTCAGAAATTTTCTGATGACTCTGCAGTGGTTGGGTGTATCAGAAAGAGTGATGAAGAGGAGTACAGGACGGTGGTGGACAATTTTGTCATGTGGTGTGAACAGAACCATTTACAGCTTAATGTGGCAAAAATAAAAGAACTGGTGGTGGATTTCAGGAGGACAGGAACACCAGTGATTCCCATTTCCTTCCAAGGGACCTGTGTGGAGACAGTGGGGGACTATAAATATTTGGGTGTTTATATGACAATAAACTGGACTTTGTAAAAAAAAAAAAAAACACCACTGCAGTGTACAGGAAAGGCCAGGGATGTCTATTTTTTGAGGCATCAGGTCCTTCAATATCTGCAATACTATGCTCAAAATGTTTTATGAGTGTGTGGTAGCCAGTGCCATCTTTTATGGTGTTGTGTGTTGGGGCAGCAGACTGAAGGTGGCCGACACCAACAGGCTCAACAAACTGATCTGCAAGGCTAGTAAGGTTGTGGGAGTGAAACTGGACTCTTTAACGGTGGTTTTGGAGAGAAGAATGCTGTCCTAGATAAAGACAATACTGGACAGTTCTCATCCTCTTCACAACCTACTGGTCACCTACAGGAGTACGTTCAGTGAGAGACTTGTACAACCAGGATGTGTCACTGAAAGTCACAGGAACTCATTCTTGCCTGTGGCAATTAATAATGGATTGCATTTATATAGCGCCTTTCAAGATATCCAAAGCGTTTTACAATGAGTTCATTATTCATTCACGCCACAGACAGACAATGGTAGTGGTAAGCTATTGCTGTAGCCACAGTTGCCCTGGGGTAGACTGACAGAAATGTGGCTCCTAATCCGTGCCAACAGCTTCCCCGACCACTACCGAACATTTATATACATTCATACCCAGTATCATGGACACTGGAGGCAAGATGGGTAAAGTGTCTTGCCCAGGGACAACGGCATGATGGCTGGGGAGAACGGGATTTGAACCACCAACCCTCTGGCTATTGGATGACCTGCTCTACCTCCTGAGCCACTGCCGCACCAAACATTTCCCTCCTCCGTTCCCTTTTTGCTGAGCACCAAGCTGGATGGCAGAAAGTTCCATTTTTATATGGTCTTTGGCATGACCCGGTCGGGACTTCAACCCCGACTTCCCGGTTGTGGGGCGGATGCGCTACCTCTAGGCCACCACTAGGTTATTAACTCATTCATCTTCTTCCGCTTAATCCTTTTCGGGTCGCGGGGGGGGCTGTAGCCTATCCCAGCATCTTTGGGCGAGAGGCAGGGTACACCCTGGACAGATAGCCAGTCCATTGCAGGGCCAACACAGAGAGATAGACAACCATTCACTCTCACATTCATACCTAAGGACAATTTAGAATCCATAGTTTTGATGCCAATTAACCTAACTTGTATGTTTTTGGCATGTGGGAGGAAACCAGAGAAATCCCGGAGTAAACCCATGCAGACATGAGGAGAACATGCAAACTCCACACAGATCACTGTTGGTCGGGGTCTGGGATCAGCCCAATTCAATTACAGTTCTTTAGAGCGCACGAGGAGGCTTATGACAGTTGGAGCTGAAGCGTGTGATGTGGTCTTTCATTGCCTGCTGTTTATCTGAGCCTGCGACACAACGTGAAGGCATAGCCGTAAAATTAAAACAAGAAACCAGAGAAACTTTGAGCTACAAAGCTGCTGTCATTCTAGTTAACAACACCGGAGTCCGTTCTGTCGATTACGTCATTGGGGTGCTGCCCTTAACTCGGTGGGCGGCACCACAGTCCAGTCAGCGGCTGCGGTTTTTTGATGATAACTAGTTTATGCAGGCGCTGTTGTAAATATTATATTGATCATAGACAATGACTTTTGGGTTTACACAACATGCTAAAAAAATGTCAAAAATGTGTCATCAGCACTTTAATATATATGTGGATGTAGATAGTGACTGCCTTAATATGGCATTTAATTCAATATTAGACTCAATGGGGTTTTCTCAGAAAGTAGGAAATTCTACTCATTATCACCACCATACGTTGGACCTTGTTCTGACATATGGCATACAAATAGAAAATCTGGTAGTGTCTCTTCATAACCCTGTACTGTCAGACCATTGTCTGTTAACCTTTGATTTTACTATTTCTGACTCTTTGGCTCCTAAAGAAAAATATTACTACAGTAGATGCCTCTCAGAGGATGTTGTAACCAAATTTATGCAGATTGTTTCCTCTATGCCATGTGTCAACACAGTGGAAAAGAAGCTATAGACAGCTTGATCCTTCAGTAATTGATAGCATGGTAGATAGTGTTACAGCTTCTCTGCATCAGACTCTAGACATAGTGGCCCCTTTAAAAAAGAAAAAATCGAATCAGAGATTTCTAACTCCTTGGTTCAACACAGAAACTCGTAGCTTAAAACAGAAGACTCATCAATTAGAAAGAAAATGGCGCTCCACAAATTTAGATGAAATCTATTTAGCTTGGAGAAATCATCTTTTAATTTATAAAAAAAATCTCTTAGAAAAGCTAGAACGAGTTATTCTGCATTAATAGAAGAAAACAAGAATAATCCCAGGTTTCTTTTCAGCACTGTAGCCAGGCTGACAAAGAGTCAGGACTTTGTCAATCCTAGCATTCCCTTAGAGCTTACTAGTCAGGACTTTATGAACTTTTTCAATAATAAAATTTCATTTATCAGAGATAAATTCAGTCAGATTCTTCCCACTGTTAACTTAAATACAGTAACTACTACAACTCCTTCAATTGATATCTGTTTAGATGAGTTTACTCCAATTGACCTTTGAGAGTTAAGACAAAATAATTTCCTCATCCAAGCCTTCAACTTGTCTTTTAGACCCTATTCCTACCAGGTTATTTAAAAAAAAGTCTTATTCTTCAAATAATCAATTCTTCATTAACTTTAGGCCATGTACCCAGGCTTTTAAAACTGCTGTAATTAAACCCTTACTCAAAAAACCAACGCTGGATCCAGGAGTTTTAGCTAACTATAGACCAATCTCTAATCTCCCTTTCATTTCAAAAATCTTAGAAAGAGTTGTTGCTATGCAATTATTTGACCACTTGCAGGGAAATGGTTTATTTGAAGAGTTTCAATCAGGGTTTAGAATCCATCATAGTACTGAAACAGCCTTAGTGAAGGTCACTAATGACCTCCTTATCGCATCTTTCTCCTCTCGGCGCCACACCAGTAGGCTGCCTTTTGCAACAGCGGCTCGATTCCGAGTTTTTTTTTTTCCCTTCCTCTCTCTTTTGATCACTTTTTTTTCACCCCACTTATATCACGGACACACAGATCGTCCCAAATGTCTCCTGAGCCGGTGGACGGAGCCACTGTTTATAGCAGGATACGATACAACAGGGAAGAGCTGCTAGCATTTAACCGCCACCCGGTCCCACTGGAAAAACTCGACATACCGAGAGAATTGAGGCGCAAGCGTCGCGGCTGCCGGGCTGGAGTAAGGCGGAGGACAAAAAATATAAGGTACAGACGCTCCCTTCCATCTGTTGTCATGGGAAATGTACGGTCGATACTGGGAAAGTTAGATGAGCTAGCGGCTATCTCCCCTTATGATAGCACTTACCGGGAGTGCTCTCTCCTTTTGTTTACTGAGACGTGGCTAACTGAACTAGCAGCAGATGCTAACATTGAGCTGGAGGGTTTTCACATGATACGAGCTGACCGAACACCAGAGAGTGGGCAAAACTAGGGGCGGTGGAGTGATAATGTATGTTAACAACAAGTGGTGCAGACCGGACATATCACTGTTAAACAACGACACTGCTAGGGTGCAAAGACATTGAGTTGCTAGCTGTTAGCATGAGGCCTACATATCTCCCGAGAGAAACACTCACAACGTGATCTGCATTGTTGTTTATGCAAATCCGACGCGAACGCTGGGACAGCGCGTGACGTCATCCATTCAGTAACCACAGGCTGCAGACAGAACACCCAGATGCTCTTCTCCTCATCTCAGGCGATTTCAAATCCAGTGTTTCACTGTCTCCCATTCTGCCCACTTTCACCCAGTATGTCACATGCCACACTAGAGACAATAAAACACTGGATTTGTTCTACGCAAACACTAAGGAGGGGCGTACACCTCATCACAACTCCCCCCAACTTGGGAGATCGGATCACAACTTGGTTCATCTCCGACCGGTGGGGGGTACAAACCCCTAGTGCACAGACAACCTCCGCCCATGCACACTGTGGAGTTATGGTCTGAGGAGGACAATGGACACTCTAAAGGACTGGTTTTGAAGCCACTGCCTGGGAAGCAGCTCTGCGATCCACATGGTGAGGACATCGATGGGCCTCATTCACACCTTCAGCGGGCTACCTCAGCTTCTGTGGTGGACAAATCCGTTCCCACCAAGACCATACGGCGTCACTCAAACAACAAACCCTGGATCAACCCTGAGATAAAAACACTTCTGAGAGAGAAGAAGAGGATCTTCAGGTCGGGAACAGGGAGATGCTGAAGTCCGTACAGAGGGAGCTGAGAGAAAAGATCAAGAAGGCAAGGACAGCTTCAGGAAGAAGATGGAGGACAAGCTGCTACAGAGCGACATCATCGGGGTCTGGAGAAACCTCAAAACCATCTCGGGCTCCAGAATACCTCCCCCCAGGCCACGGGGGCAGGGAGTGGGCGAACAACCTGAATCTGTTTTTCAATAGATTTGACCAACCGCCCTCCCCCCTGTCTGCACAACAACCACTGCTGCCTCTAAGAAATCAAGGTCCTCTGCCCACGTCCCCACTCACCGACACCCCCCCCCACTCCCAACACACAGGCCCCCCATCCTGACCCTGACCAAGACCCAGGTGAGGACGGAGCTGAGGAAGATCAAGGCGGAGGAAGGCGTCGGGACCGGACGGCATCGCGCAAAGCTCCTCAAGTCCTGTGCAGACCAGCTGTGTGGATTGTGACGTATATCTTCAACATGAGCCTGAAACTGGGGAGGGTACCACAGCTGATGGAAAACAACTTGTGTGGTACCTGTACAAAAAACTACCCACCCCAAAGACCTGAACAGCTACAGACCGGTGGGCCTTGACGTCCCACTTGATGAAGACCCTGGAGAGACGCTCCTTGCTCATCTCCGCCCCCTGGTGGAACCAGCGATGGATCCACTCCAGTTCGCCTACCAGCATGGCATTGGGGGTGGGAGGATGCGGTGATCTTCCTCCTTCTACCGTTCTCTGTCCCACCTGGAGAAGCCCGGGAATATGGTGAGGAGTCATTTCTTTGACTTCTCCAGTGCTTTCAACACCAACCAACCGATGATCCGAAGGACAAGCTGCTGCGCGCAGGGGGTGGACCAGCACCTGTCATCATGGATCCTGGACTACCTCACGAACCGGCCTCATTTGTGAGAACCCGGGACTGTGTTTCCGACACGATCATCAGTAGCACGGGGACCCCCCATGGAACGGTGCTGGCTCCCTTCCTGTTCACTCTTTATACTGCGGACTTCTCACACAACACAACACATTGCCATCTACAGAAGGTTCGCTGATGACTCTGCGATCGTTGGTCTCATCTCCAACGGAGATGAAGCTGAGTACAGAGGGGCTTATCCAGGACTTTGTGGACTGGTGCCATCGGAACTGCCTCCAGATCAACGCGAGGAAAACTAAGGAGCTGGTGGTGGACTGCCGCAGGCATGGGCAGCCCCTCACAGCACCAGTAAATATACAGGGAACGAGACATCGAGATGGTGACATCCTATAAGTACCTGGTATTCATCTGAACAATAAACTAGACTGGTCACACAATACTGACGCACTCTACAAGAAGGGACAGCGCAGGCTGTTCCTGCTGAGGAGACTCAGGTCTTTTGGTGTACAAGGGGCGCTGCTGAAGTCATTCTATGACACGGTAGTGGCATCAGCCATCACTTTTGGAGTGGTCTGCTGGGGCAGTGGCATTACTGGCAGCCGATAGGAAGAGGACTGAACAAACTGATTAAGAAAGCTAGCTCTGTCCCTGGGGGCAGCGCCTTGATCTGATGGAGGAGATAGAGAGAGAAGGACGGTGGCTAAACTGTCATCTCTGCTGGAGTCCGAGTTCCACCCTATGCAGGACATACTGGATGCACTGAGGAGCTCATTTAGCAGCAGACTACATCATCCCAGGTGCACAACCGAGAGGTTTCGTAGGTCCTTCCTACCAACGGCTGTCAGACTGTACAACCTAAGCAGGGGCTGCTCGCAGAGATAGCAAAAAGAGCGTAACAAACTAATAGTTTTTTTGAATGCAAAAGATGCAATAGACTTACACAATGGTCCTCTCCGGCATACAACAAGGAACATACCGGTCGCTATGGAGGGGTGAGATATGTATGGGCACATAATCATACCATGTAGGATAACTAAATAGACGGTTATGCTGTTTCATCCCACCTAGCAACTATGCTCTGCACTGTGTGTGTTTATATATTTACATATTTATTCCATCTAGCTACAATGCTCTGCACTGGGTGTGTTTATATTTATATATCTATATATTTATTCCATCTAGCTACAATGCATCCGCACTGTGTTTTTATATATCTACATATTATTCCATCTAGCTACATTGCTCCGCACTGTGTGTGTTTATATACTTGCATATTTATTCCATCTAGCTACAATGCTCTGCACTGTGTGTTCATATATTCATATATTTATTCCATTCCAGCTACAATGCTCTGCACTGTGTGTCTGTGTGTGTGTGTGTATATATATATTTTATAGTAATATGTACATATGTATATTAGCTGCTCTTGCTTGCTTGTTTTTTTTCTTGCCTTCTGATTGTTGCTCTGAGTGTTGCTATCCCTGTGCTGTTGCAATCCTGGAATTTCCCCGTTGTGGGACTAATAAAGGCTCATCTTATCTTATCTTATAATGGACTTGTTTCTGTACTTGTCCTTTTAGACCTTAGTGCAGCTTTTGATACTATTGATCATAATATTCTACTTGATAGATTAGAACACTGTGTTGGACTTAATGGAACTTCGCTGCAGTGGTTTAGATCTTATTTATCTGATAGGTTCCAGTTTGTTCATGTCAATAATGAGTTTTCTTTCAACTCAAAGCTCAGTCATGGGAGTTCCACAGGGATCTGCGCTAGGCCCTACTCTTTTAAGTTTATATATGCTTCCGTTAGGCAACCTTATTAGAAAACACCATATACATTTTCATTGTTATGCAGATGACACACAATTATACCTGTCAATGAAGCCAGATGATAGTAATCAATTAGCCAAGTTAGAAGCCTGTCTTAAGGAAATCAAAGCTTGGATGACTTGTAATTTCCTGCTATTAAATTCAGATAAGACTGATGTCATTCTTGTTGGTCCAAAAAACCTTAGAAATACCTTTCCACATCAAACTTTTAGTTTGGATGCGGTTACTCTTTCTCTTAATAGATGTGTGAAGAACCTTGGAGTTATTTTTGATCAAGATCTGTTTTTCAATTCACATATTAAAATCGGATAAATGACCCAAGCATGACACCCTCCATTTATGGAGGGTGTCATGCTTGGTGACCACAGGATCTCATCTCTGTTGTTTGCAGATGATGTTGTCCTGTTGGCTTCATCCAGCAATGACCTACAGCTCTTGCTGGGATGGTTTGCCGCTGAGTGTGAAGCGGCTGGGATGAGAATCAGCACCTCCAAGTCCGAGTCCATGGTCCTCAGCCGGAAAAAGGTGGATTGTCCTCTCTGGGTTGGGGACAGGCTCCTGCCCCAAGTGGAGGAGTTTAAGTATCTTGGGGTCTTATTCACGAGTGAGGGGAAAATGGAGCGAGAGATTGACAGATGGATTGGAGCAGCATCTGCAGTGATGCGGACGCTGTACCGGTCTGTTGTGGTGAAGAGGGAGTTGAGTTCTAAGGCAAAGCTGTCGATTTACTAGTCAATCTACGTTCCTACTCTCACCTATGGTCACGAGCTTTGGGTAGTGACCAAAAGAAAAAGATCGCGGATACAAGCGGCTGAAATGAGCTTTCTCCGTAGGATTACTGGACTCACCCTCAAAGATAGGGTAAGAAGCTCAGTCATCCGGGAGAGGCTCAGAGTAGAACCGCTGCTCCTCCACATTGAAAGGAGTCAGCTGAGGTGGTATGGGCATCTGATTAGGATGTCTCCTGGACGCCTCCCACTTGAGGTGTTTCGGGCACGTCCCACTGGGAGGAGACCCCGGGGCAGACCCAGGACTCGGTGGAGAGACTACGCCTTGGTATTCTTTCTGAAGAGCTGGAGCAGGTGGCTGGGGAGAGGGAAGTCTGGGCTTCTCTGCTTGAACTGCTGCCTCTGCGACCCGGACCTCCGGAAAAGCGGTAGAAGATGGATTGATGGATGGATATTAAATTCGTTTCTAAGACTGCCTTCTAACATTTGCGTAATATTGCCAAGATTAGAAACATCTTGTCTCAGAGTGATGCTGAGAAACTGATCCATGCTTTTGTTAGCTCTAGATTAGATTATTGTAACTCTTTATTATCAGGTTGTCCTAAAACATCTTTAAAAAGTCTTCAGTTGATCCAAAATGCTGCAGCAAGAGTTTTAACAGGTACTAGAAAGAGAGATCATATCTCTCCAGTTCTGGCTTCCCTTCATTAGCTTCCCATAGAGTTTAGAATTAAGTTTAAAATCCTTCTTCTCACTTTCAAAGCTCTAAACAATCAGGCCCCTTTTTATTTAAAAGATCTGATACTACCCTATTATCCTAACACAGCACTATGTTCCCAAAATGCTGGATTACTTGTAATACCTAGAATCTCCAAAAGTACAATGAGAGGCAGAGCCTTCAGTTGTCAAGCTCTTCTCCTGTGGAACCAGCTGCCAGTCTGGATTTGGGAGTCATGACTCGATCTCTGTTTTTAGGAATAGGATTAAAACCTTCCTTTTTTGATATAGCCTATAATTAGGGAGGGGATCATGTATCTTTGAACCCTCTCTTAGTTATGCTGCTAATAGGTTTAGACAGCCGGGGGACCTCCAATAACGCACTGGGCTTCACTCCTTTCTTCACTCTCAATTAATATTTTTTTTGCTGTCATTAACATCTGTTTGTTCTCTCCCATAGATTGAGTCCCCATCGTGCTGTTTGCTCTATACATGTCTGGTCTTTCATCTTCTCTGTCCCCGCACCCCCCAGCCAGTCGCAGCAGATGACTACCCCTCCCTGAGCCTGTTCTGCTGGAGGTTTCTTTCCTGTTAATAGGAGTTTTTCCTCTCCAACCGTCTCCAAGTGCTTGCTCACAGGGGATCGCCTGATTGCTGGGGTCTTTCTGCAATTGTGGGGGTTCCCCCTACAGTTGAAAGTGCTATGAGATGACTGTTGTTGTGAAATGGCGCTATATAAATAAAGTTGAATATAGCCTTGATTCTTAAAAGATATTTCACCTTTACGAGACAGCCTATTACTGAATTGTTGTAATAATCTAATATGAATAATTTTGGATTACTTTAGTCTTATTTAAAGTTTTAAAGGGTTATTTTTTAAGTTGTTCCAAAAAGATTGCTGCCATTTATTATTACAAGATAAGTGTTTAGTTATTACAGTTAATAAAAGTGAGACAGGAAATCTTAAACTGAACTTTTCTGTACTTCTACTGTAAACATAAGAACTCTCATTAGGTCATTTTGTGGCTGAGGCTTGATTATCTTTCATGATGGAGGTCTTTCCACAGTCTACCACCCACTCTTCAGACAGATCTGACCTTTGGCACCGCTCTTGGTGTTAAAGCAAACACTGATACTGTGCTGATAACCACTAACCCATTTGTAATGGAGGAATGTGCCTGATCAGTTGTTGATCAAGGAGTCAGTGCTTTTGGTGATTAATAAATCAAAATAGATAACATATGTTATGTGGGGTATATTATACATACCCCTTTATTTTTCCTCATATGTATTAAATTGAGAGGACAGTTCTATTGGGGAAAGAGCCATGTGTGATCTGCAATCAGTTAAATTCAGCTCAGGACACGAAGCAAATTTGGCAACTCAGAGAAAGCAGGGCATGAGGAGGTCAAACTAAAAACCTTATTGCTACCCATGTGCTGCTGCTGCTGCTGCTGCATGACCCATTTTGGATGGAATATGCATGGAGGAAGAGGAGGAGGAGGCGTGAGAGGAGGAGGAAGGGGAATGATTCAGCATGAGCAAGCAAGCAGACTGTGGTCAAACAGATTCCCTGTTGTTGAGGCTCTAGAGAGGCTGCTTCACAATTCAAACAGCTGCAACTGTCCACGTGATTTTTTTTTTTTTTTTAATATTTCCCCTGCACAACACCACCATGAGTTGTTGGTTTCCCATAGCGGCCTGGTGCATTTTGCAGGTTGCATCTTCTGCCCATGGTGACAGCAGCCGTGGTTAGAAATGTGACCAGACTGTGGGTAAAATGCAACAACATAACCGACAGGCTCGTCCAGGTGAAAAGCCACCTGACAGCTGATTGGTCACGTGCTCCTCACGCCTCAGTTTTCCGGTGCTGCAGCTGATCAACAACCTTTTTTTTTTTTTTTTTTTGGTCCCCCCGCTCCCCAAGCAAAATCTGTGCGCGCGTTTCGGTGGTACTCACCCGCCAGTCCTCCGCCTCCATCCCCGTGGCCCTTCCGTTTCTGGAGGATGAAATACGGATTCGCTCTCTCCGTGACCCATAACGCGCCCGCCAGTAACACGTCTTCAGGAGTGACCCACATCACTGTGAATTTTTTTCTTTTCTTTTATGGAAACATTGAAGACGCGACTGACAGTTACTGTCTTGGGAAAGGAGCCGCTGAGATCACTAGAAACACCGACTGTATGACGGCCTGCTGCTGGATATCCGAGCTTCCAGGGAGACGCGCTATAATTAAACCAGCCTGGCTCGGATCGCTTAGATTCGGTCTGCAATATGGAAGTCCTTAAAAAAAAAAAAAAAAAAAAACAACTCTCCTGCAGACTCGACCTGGTCTTTATCTTTAAATAAATGAAGTTAAGGGAGGAATGGCAGCTCTGGATCAGCCTTTGTTGTCCATGCTCGGCTGCAGCAGGTGCGATCCGGTCCGGGAGAGAGCTCGTGTTTGAAGCTGGCTTAGAAAACAAAAAACCAGCCAGAGTCCAGTCGGTGTTACCGGCGGTAAATGTCTGAAAACCGCGTGTGGTGTGGGACGGTGAGGCTGAAGGTGCTGCCTGCCGCTAAATAAAGAGCGTCACGCACGCGACGTCAGCGGACAGAAGGCGGCGCACGAGGAAATAATGAATGAATGACTGTAAACCTGTTTAGAATGTGTGCATCTGTTTAGATTATCAGATTTAAAAAAAACACCATTTAATCAAGGCATTTCAATTTCATATATGCTAAAAATCCTAAAACTTTTTGTGGTGGGGCTTTATGAAAATACAGAGTATAAAAACATCACACGACATTACAGGAAAATGGGCTTTAAATGGCAGCGATATCCCATGAAGATGTCGATGGTGGGTCTTCACCTTTTAATAGAGGGCACTCAGAGAGTGCACACCTCCATCAAGGCTCCATCGGTACCTCCGTCTGCCTTGGCAGAGGTATGCACTCCCAAATCACCTCCAAAATCTAACGGGTTCATTCATAGCCCAAGGGCCACCTCTGGTGAAGATTTCATCAAAATCCATCCAATACTTTTTATGTAATCCTGCTAACAAACTGCACTGCACTGATCACATTGTCTCCTTGGCAGAGGTAATAAAATACCATGTACGAGGGGTGAATGAATAATACACCACCTGGCCACTTGGTTGCGTCAATTTTGAAAAGCAAGCAAAAGATTCTTATTTATAATGGGGGTAATTTCAAGCTTTGTTGTAAGTACACTTTTTCAAAACTTAAAATCTATCCCTAGAAACAGCTGCTCGCTTTGCCCACTTTTAGCAGCATTTTAGAATATTTCCCATCTTTCAGATGAATGTTAAGAAACTCAAAATATGAACCAATTAAGAGCAATTTTGGCCTAACATAGCATATAAACATAAACTCCCCACAGACTCGCTGAGATTATGACTCATGAGTGAGGGAGAGTTTTGCTTCGTCGGTGGCCTCAAAAACAGGATATAGAAAGCTGGGGAGCAGCTCGCCTTAAACTTGGTTTCAGGTAGTTATGAACTTTCCCTTCTGGTAAACCACACCACATCGACACACGGTATGGCTGCAGGTCTGACTCGTCTGTTACAGCAGGTGCTGGGGCTGAAATGAGCAATAAACCTGTACAGTACCTTGTCTGGGGGGAAATCATCCCAGCGCTTTGTACATGAAACAATGTGGTGAATGGGGGCGGGGGGGGGGGTGATGTGACATTAACATCGCTGAACTTCTCATATCAAAATTGTTTTATTAATGTGCTAGTCACGCACCAAAGCATGATATCAAATATCCCCTAAATAACCGTTTCTTAATAATATGTGTGTGTACAATAAGTGCATGTAAACCTGAATTTAAGAGTACACTACAGTTGCAGATTCTTACGAATCGTGAATTTGAGTTCTTACGTTCTTCGTAAGGGTGCCTTGGAATCTTCCTACGGCATACTTACTGCCATCTTGCGAAAAAATTTTTGTGCAACTCACGGCACTCATAAGTCGTTGGTAGGAAGCTCTTACAGCTTTCAGCACATCTGGTTGGCACAAATGTCGCACGAATGATGCATTTCCGCCTTATGAGTGTGCATGCTGTACGAATCTCCGTACGAACAGGGATTCGTATGGCATTTCCCACGACCACTGTCAGGGGCCTGTTATGTATGGAATAAGTGAGACGTGAGTCGTCTTATGCCAAGCAACAAACTGAACTTTATTGAGAACACACAGACTATATACAGCAGCCGCAGCCCGCCTGACGTCATCTCCCCAGATGGCCACGGCAAGCCCCCAAGGGCCAAACCCACACATGACAGGGCCCTCAAGAACAACTTAGGGTGCGTGAGGCATACTTACAGCCAACATCTTGCATAGTTCTTATGCTATTCCTATGGCATTTGTATGGCCACCCTATGGTGACAGGTTTTTGTGGGGTGTTCGTAGAAACCTTGGACAAGACCATTAACCTGCCCACAAACTTATGGTCTACAAACACTGAATTCTCCTACGGCTGCCTTAAGAAGACCGTACAACATGGTCTAAAACTCATTTGTACATTGTGCTCAGTCGGTGGCCAAGTGGTGCAGTGGTTAGCACTGTGGCAACATAGCAAGAAGGTCACAGGATCGATTCCACCCTGACCATCATGGGTTCGATCCCACCCCCTGACCACTGGTGACCCTTCTGTGTGGAGTTTACATGTTCTCCCCGTGTCTGCGTGGGTTTACTCTGGGTACTCTGGTTTCCTCCCACAGGCCAAAAGCATCCAAGTTGGGTTAACTGGAGACTATAAATTGGCCCTAGGTGTGAATGTGTGTGTGAATGGTGAAGGCATTGATGCCGTACTGTGGCTGCCTCATCCATCCAGGTGGATGCCCTGAATTTCCCTCCGGGGATCAATAAAGTAGTAGTAGTAGTAGTAGATTAGTTTATTTGACAGGGGTATACAGTACAAAATTTAAAAAAGCCATTCGTAAAGGTATTTGTGACTGTAGCTTAAGGTTGTGTAGTATTTAAGTAAGACTTACAACTGAAGGTTTTTAATCCATCATGGTTCTTATGATGTAAAGTAACAGCATTTTTTTTTAAACATTTTGGGCTTCTACACTGATACAATCCTCTTTCATTCCTGTTGTGACACCAAAGAAGTATCAGTGACATCATGACTTGTACAGTTTTTCCCCACTTCTCAGTTTCCCTTATCACATCCTTATTTTTTGCATGGTATCTATCAGTTTATTTACAAAAAGGGAAGGACTTGTCATGTTTTGTGTTGTTTTTGTGACTACTTAAGGAATGACTGTTTTGGTTTTAAATCCAAACACCTTGATTTATCTCCACTAAAGAACATATTTGTTCCCCTGAAATCCAAAAGGCCAACGAGAAAAGTTACATTTATATAACCTACTGCCATTTCTGAAAAAAATCAGACTAACAATCTGCAAACATACAACAGAATACAATACTTAAAGCAATCAACAGTAAATGAAGACTTTATCATAAATCAATCATTCAAGAGTGACTTTTCAAAGGTCCCTACTGTGCATTTTTCATGGCTTAAGCTCAAATTCAGGTATGCTTAAGGACACATGGATGCAGTTTTATAGACAAAATAAAGTGGGGTTTTTGTTTGTTTTTCACAGCTCATCAAAATAAGCTGTGAGGCTCTGCCTAAAACAGTTTTCATCTGTTTCAGCATCATTTTAATATTAATAAATCCCTAATCTGATTGAGTAAAGATTTTTTTGAGGGCCAATCAAAACAGCAAGGGGCTCTGTTTGTTTTGTGAACTTGGAGAACTGAAGGTGGGCTTTACTGGTTTAAGAGATCATAAAAACCTAGGAATCAGAATTTGTTTCTTTAAGAGCTTTTCTAATTAAAGGCAGTTTGTAGTTCACTGAGAATTTAGTGTTCTAATATTTTAACAAGATTCATAGAAGGACTCGCTTTGACAATCACTGGTGTTTTTCACTGCAGCTGCTTACCCCTGTCGTCTTTCCTTCACTAGTCCATCAATTTCCAGTTGCCTTCTGAACTTGGGCTGTGCTGAAGATCCGTTCTGTTGTTATACTCTACATATCCCAGAGGGACATTCAAGGGCAGCACCAGATGACGCCACCAATTCTTTCACCATTCACACCTAGGGCCACTTTACACCGCAGCGCAGATGGTAACCACCCCCTTTTACCACAGCAGGCACTGAGCGAGGGCCAGTTGACTCCACCTGCAGCAGCCAGGTAATCCATGTTTGGATCTATTATAAAATCATAAAAATTATAAAATTGTAACCCATGGACAACAGATGGAAATTAGCCACTGGCTACAATCTGGCAAGTTTACGTTGACTGATATCAATGTTCATCAACTTGCACTGTCCTTAAAAACAGCAATTTTTCCATTTACAATTTATGATGCCAGCCTTGGCTCTTATGATTACTGTGCAAAATGTTAAATATCTTTGGGTCTGTTGGAATTTATTTTGTAAGAGAGAAGATGCATAACAACCAACATTTAGATGTTGTCACAGACATTTTTTAGTGTTGTCATAGACATTTTTCGGGACATGGCCAACAGAAAGTTATTATGAAGATTTTTACAGCAGCTCAAGGTTATGTCATGAATGCGCCCCTCTGGGGCAGAAAAACACACGTCCAGGGAGCCACTAAGGGCGCGTTATGGAGTAGGCATGTGAGTCACGAGATCCCACCATTTTCGCTCAGAAATACTAAATAATTTGCACAAAGTGATTAAAAGAAGCTGTATTTGACGACCACGGGATAAGAGACAACACTTTTGGTCAAAATGCCTTCAAAATCAGCTGCAAAAGCAGGGCAACCCACCATCCCGGAATTGGAGGCTAACAGAACTACAGCTGCTGCTAGCAAGGTTGCTATCGATACAAGCACATTGCAAGCCTTTCGCGACATTGTTAACGAGGTTATTAAAGAGAGGTTGACTGTCTGCAAGAAGAAATCAGATCTATTGATTCAATTATAACAGGCCTTGAAGAATGTAAGGAGAAAATATGTGAACATGAGGATGTGCTAAACAGCCAGGATGCTCGCATGGCAACCATGGAGACTAGATACACAGAGTTGAGCAATAAGTACGATAAACTACAGCTGAAAGTGGACAAATTGGAGAACAGAGGAAGATGATGCAACCTCCGGCTTTTGGGAGTACCTGAGGGATTAGAACAAGGAAACCCAACCAGATTCATTGCTGGATTGTTACACAAAGTACTTGGTGATCCACGTGGTCTGGCGAAACCCCCGGTCCTGGACAGAGCTCATCGGGTGGCAGCTCCAACACCCAGGGAGGGAGGACGACTGCAGCCGTTCATCGTATGAGTCCACTACCACCAGGAGAAGGAGCAAATACGACGCCTTGCCAGAATCCAGTTAAAGAGTGATTTTTGGGCTACTTCCTGCCATAACAAATTGTCATCAGGGAAGGTGCGTTAGTTTTTACCTCCTAGGCACCCAAGGAGAGTCTGAACACAGCCTCTTTTTATGTAGAAGGCAAATATAAGTGTGTCATAAAAATGTAGAGCATAATCTAGTTACTTCTATTTACCAGGCCAAACCTACAGAATTATTATTTGGATGCCAGTTTATGAGATGAGATTCAACTTTATTGTCATTACACATGTATGAATACAAGGTAACGAAACGTGACTTGGCATTTGGGCACGCTCTGCAGAGCGCATCCAAGACCGGGGCAGCCGCTAGGCGCCAGTCATAATATATAAAACAGAACAGATTTTTTTCCCCCCCTTTCTCTTTTGTTTGTTTTGTTTTTGTTTTTTAAGGCTAGATGTGCAAATTATTACCATTTTCCTAGTTGTGGGACTTTCGTAACTCTAAGGTGAATGGATCTCTCAGAGGAAGTAGAGAAGCTTCAGGGATTTTGTGCTTGTCATTTGGGGACAGCACCAGGGGTGATGGGGGAAGATATGTGTAACCCTGTCTTTTTTTTTTTTTTTTAATTTGTTTTTTGTTTTTCTTTCAGGTTTTTGAGGGGTTTCAGCTGGTCTCTCTCTCTCTCCACGCTTGGATTATCACAGTGTTGATTAAGATGTTACATTCAGGTTATTTATTTATTTATGTTTTCATTTGACAAGTAATTCTGAATACAGGGAATGATGGACAGAAGAGGACAACTTAACTGTGTTTAGTTGAACGTCAGGGGGATAAATAACCCCGTTAAAAGGAGAAAGGTGTTAACATACCTAAAGAAACAAGGTGCTGACGTTGCATTTATTCAGGAAACCCACCTCACTGACATAGAGCACCTCAAGTTAAAGAGAGATTGGGTAAGCCATATTTTCTATTCTTCATTTACGTCTAGTGCTAGGGGAGTAGCTTTATTAATAAATAAAAATCTCAGATTTCAATTAAATTCTGCAGACAAGGATAAATCCGGAAGATTCATATTAATTGATTGCATAATCAGTGCGAGCAGAATGACACTTGTGTCATTATACGGTCCTAATATAGACAACCCTAACTTCTTTAATAACTTAACTATGAAGCTGGCAACAGCAGAGGGTCAGTGTGTATTGGGAGGTGATTTCAACCTTGTTTTAAACCCATCGTTGGATCGCTCCACTCCCAGAAACACCACAATGTCAAAATCTGCAATGGTACTGTGTCAAGGTATGAATGAACTTGGTTTGAAAGACATATGGAGAGTTCAAAACCCTCATAAAATAGACTTCTCTTTTTATTCTAATGTCCATAACGCATACTCAAGAATTGATATGTTTCTGATTTCACAGTCACTTGTACCGCAAATTAAGCATTGTTCTTATCTAGCTGCTACCTTGTCTGATCATAATGCCCTTCAAATGGAAGTAGATTTACTGCAAACTGAGTCTGTCCCCTACAGGTGGAGGTTTAAAACTCCTGCTCAAAGATCCCCATTTTATAAATTTTATGAATACCAAGTTGGATATATATTTGGAAACAAATTTAAATACCTCCTCTCACTCAATTGTATGGGAAGTCCTTAAGGCAAATATGAGAGGACATATCATTTTGTATGTTTCATATAAAAATAAACAAAAGAGAGAACAATTATTACAATTAGAAAATGAAATAAGGGCACTAGAAATCCAGCATGCTCAAACTAAACAAACTGAAACTCTCAGTACTTTAAAACAAAAATGGACTTTGTATGATAATCTTTGCACCAGTAAAGCTGAGGCAGCGATGGTGAGAACTAAGTACCATTACTATGAGTTTGGCAACAAAACTACTAAATTACTTGCCTGGCAGCTAAAGCAACAAGATGCTGCAAAATTCATACAGTGTATCAAAACTGATGATGATAACCGAAGTTTAGATAATTCAAAAGATATTAACTTAGAATTTAAAAAATACTATGAAACACTGTATACCACTGAGCATATAACTGAGACTGGAATTAAAGAATTCATTCACAATTTACCATTGCCTAAACTTACAATTGCAGACAGAGAGATGGTGGAAAAGGAGATATCAGAAGTTCTCCAAGCACTTAAATCCTTACAGAACAATAAGGCCCCAGGGCCTGATGGATATCCGATTGAATACTTCGATACTTTCTCAAAAAAATTATTAACACTGTTAACTAACATGATCAGAGAAGCATTTCAGAGAGAAATGCTTCCAAAAACCCTGGAGCTTGCAACCATACTCCCGAAATCTGGAACAGACCCACTAAAATGTAGCAACTATAGACCCCTCAGCCTCCTTAAATCAGATTATAAAATATTATCCAAAATTATTGCAACACAACTAGAGAAAGTCATTTAAAAAATTATTAACGCAGACCAAGCGGGCTTTATTAAGAACAGACAAGGTGCAGATAATGTCCGGCAACTGTTTCACATTTTAGAGTTCGCACAAACTCAAGATTATCCTGCTGTGGTTGTATCGATGGATGCGGAGAAGGCATTCAACAGACTTGAACCAAGTTTTCTCCTTGAGACAATGAAGGCCATGAACTTTGGTGATAATTTTCTCAGATATATTAAGACCCTGTTTAAAGCCCCCAGGCCACAGATTTTGATGAATGGTATCCGGACACTTTCCCCCATCACGCGGCTGTCGTCAAGGCTGCTCAAGCTCACCCGCTCTCTTTGCGATAGCAATAGAACCACAGGCTATTGCCATACGTTCAGACACATCTATTACTGGCATAAAAATTGGCACGGAAGAGCACAAGCTCGCACTTTATGCATTTGACTTATTAGTATTTATATCCCAACCCATTGTATCATTCCCATCATTACTTATGTGTTTAGGAAAATATAGCACGGTATCAGGCAATAAAATTAATTACTCTAAGAGTGAGGCATTCCCAATCAATATGACAAATCAATATACAAACATACTCTCGGTACCATTTAAATGGTGTGTGGAGGGCTTCAAATACCTTGGGATTAACATTCATGGTTTACATGACAAGGTATATGAAGAAAATTATATCTCATTGCTCACCAAGTCCAAGAAGGAATTGCAGCGATGGACGGACCTCCCTCTATCATTAATTGGTAGGATTAACACAATAAAAATGAATTTACTACCTAAATGTGTGTGTTTATATATTTACATATTTATTCCATCTAGTTACAATGCTCCGCACTGTTTATATATTTATATATCTATCCCATCTAGCTACAATGCTCCGCACTGTGTGTGTGTGTGTATATATATATATATATATATGCATATGTATACTTGCTGCTCTTGTTTTTTTTTCTCTTGCCTTCTGATTGCTGCTCTGAGTGTTGCTATCCCTGTGCTGTTGCAATCCTGGAATTTCCCCATTGTGGGACTAATAAAGGCTTATCTTATCTTAAATTTATCTATTTATTTCGGTGTATCCCATTGAAAGTTCCCGCATCCTTCTTTAAGGAACTAGATAAATCACTAACTTCCTTCCTATGGCATAAAAACACCTCCTAGAGTCAAACTCGTTACACTGCAGGCACCTTACTCAAAAGGTGGCTTAAATCTTCCAAATTTCAGGCTGTACTACTTGGCTGCACAATTTCGTGCTCTATGGATGTGGTATTACTCAAAAGCGGAAGAAGCAAGATGGGTCTCAATAGAACAGCATGAATTACAGGATAAACCATAAACAGTGATACCATTTCTTGGATCCATGAAGAACCTTACTACAATCACAAAAAATCCAATAATTACTACTACTTACAATGCTTGGCAACAGTTACATGCATTATTAGGCCAAAACAAAGTTTTTGGTTAATACACCAATTGATAACAATCCTAATATTCCAGCAGCTATAGCAGATGGCCTCTTGCGAACCTGGGTGAGAAAAGGCATAAAAACTGTTAGTAACCTTTACACTAATAATGACTTTTCAAGCTTTTGTCAATTGTCAGAAATTTATGACTTGGACAAACGCAACTTTTTTTTTTAAATATTTGCAAATCAGAAGTTAGATTAAAGCTCAAACCAAGGAAAATTTTCCCCATAAACTGATGAATCTTTGCTTGAAAAATGCCTTTTTGACTCCAGACGTAAAAATTCAAAGGGTTTAATATCTATAGTGTATAAAACTGTAATTGACAACTTACCAGTGTATAGCAAATATTTAAACAAAACAAAATGGGTGTCTGATCTTGGGTGTGCATACACAGAGGAGGATTGGAACTGGTTGCTGAAATCTGCACAGACAGAGTTGGTGTCTACTAAACACAGACAAATTCAATTCAATATTTTCCATAGAACATACCTTACTCCATATAGGTTAAGTAAACTGGGAAATGGTGTTTCGGATCAATGACAAAGAAGTCATGTATCTGTTGGAGACCTTGTGCATATGCTGTGGAGTTGTGTTCGTTTGAAACCATATTGGACTCATGTTATGGCAGTAACCTCTCAGGTGTGTGGACTGACTGTGGGAGCAGATCCCAGGATTTGGTTGTTGGGAGACGTTTCTGCACTGAAGCTGACCTCTAGCAGGAGACGTTTTGTGTTGCTGGCTGCAATGGCAGCTAGGAAATGCATTCTCTTCAACTGGAAGAATATGGATCCCCCCCCCCCCCCCCCCAAAACCAAAAACATTGGAACATCGAACTACTGTCATACTGTATTCCTGAAAAAATAGACCATGCAGTCAGAGGTAGACAAGATGCCTTTGAACGGACCTGGACACCATTTTTGAACGTTTTGACCTGACTGGACTTCAACCTGGACTAAGATTTAATTATGTTTATTTCATATCTTTTGTTGTTTAACTTGGCTTTCTACTTTTATTTATGTATTTATTTTGTGGCGAGAGGGGTTGGGATGTGGGTGGGTTTTCTTTCCTAATGTTCATATTTTTGTTTGTTCGGTATATTACTATAAAATAATAAATAGAAGTATTAAAAAAAAAAGAAAAACACAGGTCCACGCACAGGACTGTAGTGTGACATTTTATTTAACAAAAAGACAAACAGTGCGTGACATACAAAAACTGCAAATAAGGAAAACTTACAGACGAGCACTCCGGAGCTGGAATCGCCCCACAATTGCAGGTAGGAGAAGACAAAGGAATAGTCCAATACATCCATACATGACTGCCACAATGAAACAATGAGCAGGCAGTGTTTAGATAATAAACAGACAAATGAGGCACAGGTGCGGGGAGCAGAGTGAGCAAGTAACCTGATTAATCAACTGCAGCTGAGCTGGCAGAGAGACAGCCTGGGTAAAAGGTGGGCGTGACTGGCAAGACGGGAAGGGCTCAGAAACAAACAAACCAAAATATACACACAGAACTAACAATATAATAATAACAGACAGAAAAATACTCAAAATTACAAAAGTAAGTCTGAGCGCTGAAAACAACGCTCAGACACATGACAGGTTGACCCTTTGTTGCATGTGATGTGTGTGTGTGTGTGTGTGTGTGCGCGCGCATACACACACACACACACACTCAAGCTCGACATACAGTACATACTAGTTTTCCCTTTGTAGATATACTGTAATATGAGGATGATAGAGTCCAAGTTGTATTTTTTAGATAATTAGTATTGTGAAATATAGTCTGATGTAAAACTCCATGGTCTTGTAGTGTGGATACTGTGATGTTTGGACGTGGTGGCTCACCATAGGTGACGTCATCACGTGGCAAACTGGCCGTGGCGCAGGGTGGGGCCATCCATCTGTAAATAATCAGTTGTGTGTTGAATAAAGTAGAGTTCAGTTCACATCCGCTGTCAGCGCCTCATTCTTAGACACAACAATGGCGACAAGGATAAAAACAGCAATAATACAACCCATGCAACCGTTCCTCGCTCTACCAGGTAAGCCACTGATCCCTTGGCCCCACTGGCAGGAGAAATTCCACGATTTTATCACCGCTGCTGGTCTAAATGATGCTAGCGACAAGAGGCTAAAGGGGGGTCCTAATCCACAGTCTCAGTAGCGAGGGGCAGCGTGTGTTTCACTCTCTCAGCCCTGTGAGCACATACAAAGACTGTGTTGCTGTGATGGACAGACATTTCCCCAACACACATAATCTCATGGTGCGAAGAACTGCTTTTAACCGGCGCTGCCAGCATGAGTCTGAGACAGTCCGGCAGTATGTCACTGAGCTCCGTGTACTTGCTAGCACGTGTGCCTTAGCTCTTCCTCTAAGTGGCACGTGTGCCACTTAGAGGAAGAGCTGGTACATGACAGGCCAGCAGAACATGCTAGGAGCGAGTGGCTGCAGGAGCAGATGATACTGGCAGAAGATGACCTGACATTAGACGAGGTTGTGAGTATGGCGTCCCAAATGGAAACGGCCATCCAGCTACCAATGCAGCTAATGCCGCCTAACCAACAAGCCCCTCGTCCAGCCCCATGAGCACAGGCCGTCACCACCACTGCCCAGCACTCTGACCCTGCATCTCCCCACTACAACCAGAAGACGAAGGGTAGGAAACGGGACAACACGGGTGACTGCCTACCCTGCAATGACTGTGGTTCATGCAGACACCAGACTCAATCACCCGCCTGCCCAGCCAGAGGGCTGAAATGTTACTACTATAAGAAGCTCAACCACTTTGCTAGTTTGCCGCTCAACCGTCACAAATTCAATGGCCCGCCCGTCAGGCCCAATTGCTATTCACGCAGTCTGCGCCAAAAGCTGGCTGTTCAAGTGGTGCACAGTGGAGCTGGACAGTGTCGACATGCCACTGCTACTGGATACAGCGGCCTCGAGGTCTCTTCTGAGCGTGGCTACGGTCAAGAAACTGTTTACCCGGAAGGCCATCACAGCTAATGCGAAGGACTTATTTGGCTATGGGCATGTCAGAATCGGCATGGTAGGGATGGTCGCCTTTTCTGTACGCTACGGCCCTAAAGCCATTCTGTTGTTCACCTGCCAAGTAACGCAACGGGGGGCTGACCTGCTGGGCATCGACCTGATCAGCGAGTTGGGTTTCTCCATCACTGACCCAATGGGCTCTACCGTTCTGACAGTTTCCTCATCCTGGCAGCACCAGTGGCTAGCACTCTTCGTGGTACTGGGATGCCTCACCTCTTTCAACCACCGACTGCTCATTGATCCAACAGTGTCACCAAAAATTCAGCCTCTCTGCCGACTTCCCATTGCACTGCGGGACGACATCACAGTGGAACTGCAGAAGCTTTTGAATGCCGGCATCACTGAGCAGGTCAACGCTTCCCCCTGGATCTCCAACTTTGTGGTGGCAAAGAAGTCGGGCGGCCTACAACCATGCATTGATCTCAGAATGGTGAACAAGGCGGTGATCCCCAACAAATATCTCCTGCCCACAACGGAGGAACTGATGGCGGCGTTCCATGGCTCGAAAGTTTTTTTCCAAACTGGACCTCCACCAAGGCTACCTGCAGGTCCCCCTTCATCCAGACAGCAGCAACCTAACAGCCTTCATCACCCACATGGGAGTGTTCAGATACACTGTATGTCTTTTGGCTTCAGTTCCCCGCCCCCTGCCCCCCCCCCCCCCGCCGAGCTGTTTTTAAAAAATCATGGCTACCATCTTCGCTGGTCTCCCAGGGGTGGTGGTGTACTTGGATGACATCGTGGTACACGACGCAACATCAGCTTCCCAAGATGCCCGCCTTGATAAGGTAATGGAGGTGCTAGCTAAAGATGGGCTCACACTCAACGGGGAGAAGTGCATCTTTGAAGCAACAACCATCGAGTTTGTGGGTTTCTGCCTGACTGCCAAGGGCCTGAGCCCCCTGCACTTAAACGTCGAGGTGGTACTGCAGCTACCTGAACCATCATGCCCCACACAGCTCTCATCCTTTTTGGGCATGGCAAACTTTTATGGGCGCTTCATTCCCCATTACTCAGAGACGACAGAGCCACTGCGCACCCTCCTGAAGCAAGATGCACCCTGGGTGTGAACCCCAGTGTGCTCCGCCACCATCAGCAAATTGATAACACAGCTCACCTCTCCACCAATACTCGCCCACTTCAACCTACAGAGCCTCACGTTCATGACGTGCGACTCTTCCAACGCAGCAGTAGGAGCTGTTCTGTCACATCTTCAAGGGGGAACTGAATGCCCAGTGGTGTTCACCTTGAGGTCACTCACTTTGGCCGACCTAAAGTACTCAGTGGGGGAGAGGGAGGCACTGGCATGCATTTGGGCATGTGAACACTGGCACATGTGGCTGTATGGATGACACTTCATATTGCGGGCAGACCATAGGGCCCTCACGGCACTGCTGGAAACATCGGGGTCGAGGCACAAACCTCTGTGCATCTACAGATAGACAGAAAAGCTACAAGCATAAAACTTGAACACCCAGTTTACGCCGGGCAGAGAAAATGTAGTGGTGGACTTCTTGTCCTAGGACACACCTAACTCCACTCTGAACAGCGACCAAGACCCCCTGGAGACTGAGCTGATCCACATGCTGCATGGGCCACTCCAAAACGCTGTCTCCCTGCAAGAGCTCCCGGCGGCATCTGAACAGGACCCGACACTGACCGAGCTGCGCACCTTTATCCGCAAGGGCTGGCCTGCCAATGTGCCAGGGGAACTGGCACCCTTCCACAGAGTCAGGGGCGATATATCATGCTGGAATGACATCTGCGTGGCAAGAGGGCACTGCACGGTGATTCCAGAGACACTAAAAGGCTGCATCCTGACCATGGCACACGAGGGCCACCTGGGCATCGTCAGAGTCAAACAGCAGTGTAGGGGCTTGGTCTGGTGGCCAGGCATTGACAAGCAAGTGGAGATCATGGTGAAAGACTGTTTGCCCTGCCTAGCCAGCGGAAAAACTGGTGTGCCACCACCCCCGCCCCTGCAGCCACTGCCATGGCCATCGGCCCCGTGGAAACACGTCCAATTGGTCATATGCGACGAACTGCATAGCGCCCCCCGCACCAACGCTTTCTATTAGTGGCCTAAGATCTCCACTCAAAATGGACCGAGGTGTTGTCCACTGGCTCAGTCACCACCGACATAGTCACCAATTTCCTCACCTCCCTTTTCGCCCACTGGGGTATGCCAGACACAATCACAACAGACAACAGACCGCAATTCACCTCAGCGGACTTCGCGGCCTTTGTGGGGGGGAAGAGAACTAACTTCTACCACCCTCAGGCAAATGGGGGAGGTGGAGAGATTCAACCAGACCCTCAAGAACGGTCTCAGGGCACACCTAGTGGATGGGCTTCCATTTTCGGCCGCACTACAGAGCACCCTGCTACATTACAGAGCGACGCCTCACGCCACAACGGGCAGCTCTCCAGCCCTACTAATGCTAGGACGTGAGATGTGCCTTCCCCTGGACCGACTATGCCCCCCATTGGATGCTAACCCAACAGAAAGGCCCTCATCTAGGGGGAGGGCAGTCGACCAACAGCAACATATGAAGCAAAAGTTTGACAGGAAATACCGGGTGAAGCGACCTGGGCTTGCAGTACTGGATTGGATCCGGATCCAGTGCCCCAACCATGCCCACGAGCGTAGTTGTTTTGGACAACGCCGACGCAGACCACAGCGAAGTTGGGCCCAGCCACCTTTCGTCTCACTGATGGGTCACGGTGGCATGCCATTCACCTCCGAAAAGTGACATCGACTTTGGCCCTGGATCAGGAAACAGCTGCAGACACGAGGGGATCGGGCTGGGACTTTGGCGACACAAGACCCACGATCCCCGAAGAACGTCCACTAGAGCCTGCGGCAGAGACACAGCCCGAGCACCACTCGGCCCGGATTCAGCAGACCTCACCACCTAAAGTTGAAATTTGGACTCTTACGTGTAGTCAGGACGTGACCGACAACAGTGGCAGAATAATCCACTCGGTCATGTGAGCATACCGGTGGTCTACCCGGGAGCCAAGTTAGCTGTATAAAGTTCTTTGTTGGGGTTTTCGGGGAGAAGGGGGGTAAATGTGATGTTCGGACGTGGTGGCTCGCCATAGGTGATGTCATCACCTACTGTGTACCAGCCTACAGCACCAACCACATCATCAAGTTTGTGGATGACATGACGGTGGTGGGCCTCATCACCAACAAGGAGGCCAACTACAGAAATGAGGTGACCCAACTGGTCCAGTGGTGTAAAGACAATAATCTCTTCCTGAACGTGGAAAAACCCAAGGAGATTGTGGTCGACTTTAGGAGGGGACACACACAGCATCCCCCTCTGATCGTCGATGGTGCAGCTGTGGAGAGGATGAGCAGCACCAAGTTCCTGGGGGTGCACATCTCTGAGGACCTCTCCTGGTCCAACAACACCACATCACTGGCCAAGAAGGCTCAAACTCACCTCCAGTTCCTCCGCAAACTGAGGACAGCATGAGTCCTACCCTCCATCATGTGCTCATTCTACCGGGCACCATTGAGAGCATCCTCAGCAGCTCAATCACGGTGTGGTATGGAAGCTGCACCGCCTCCTGTCGGAAGACACTACAACACACAGTGAAAGCAGCCAGCAAGATCATCGGCGCCCCTCTGCCCCCCCCCCCCCCGCCGCCCGCCCGCCGGACATCTACCTCACCCACAGAGCCATCGACATTGCAGGCGACGCCTCCCACCCCTCCCACTCCCTCTTCAACCCCCTGCCCTCGGGTAAAAGGCACCAGAGCTTCCAGGCTCGCTCCACAAGACTGCTAAACAGCTTTGTTCATCAGGCCATCAGGACCCTGAACTCTGTCCACTCCCCAGTCCCCCCTGGACCGTAATGCACTCACCCGCACAATAACTACCTCAGCTGTTGGCACAGAAAGACTGGCACACCAACAGTAATACATTTGCTGCTGTGGGTGGCAGCCAAGAGCCATCAAACTGATTTGAACAGCTGCAATCCAAACACAAAGAAGAGCACGGTGGCAGATGTTTAAAATGGCGGAAGCGAATAATTAGGATGAACAGGAGCGTTTATTGTTTAGTGACAGAGGAAGAAAGTAGATGGGCAAAAAGACGTACATTTGTTCACCCAGTATTGGCGGATTGCTCAGTACTTCCCTCTCGCGGGAGTTTCCAGGCACATGCGCAGTTCACTGGACCATTACGTGCGAACACTTTCTCATGGGCTGCATGCGCTCAGTCAGCGCTCACCCTCTGCGTAGGGTTTGTGCACGATTGCGTCCACTGCGCTTGATCGCATACCAATGCGTTTTTGCCACCATGAATTGGGCTTGAGGATGGCAGTAATTCAATATTAACATAAAAATAAAGTATACAGGTACATTCTCAATAAATTAGAATATCATCAAAAAGTTTGTTTATTTCAGTAATTCAAAATGTGAAACTCATATATTGTATAGATTCATTACACAGAGTGATATATTTCAAGTGTTTAATTCAATTTTGATGGTTATTACAGCTAATGAAAACCCAAAATTCACTTTCTCAAAAAAATGATTACACAATATCAATTTTTAAAAATTGATTTTTAATAGAAATGACCAACTGGAAAGTATGTCCATGTACACACTCAATACTTGGTTGGGGCTCCTTTTACATGTCATGATTGTAATTAACAATCAGCTCACGTGCGCGATGCAGCAACAAGAAAGAACAATCAAACCACAACACACGTTTGAGATTTTTATTAAATGTCAAAATAGACGCACAGCTACTGAAACAGTCACTTGCCAGAGGAAACGGCCTGTGGAGAGAAGACGAGAGCTGTAAATGAAGGAACAGAGTAAGGGGAAATGGGCTGGCCAAATTACCACTTACGTGAGCTCCAAGGGAGAACCGGCAGGGCCCCAGCGGGGAATAGATGAACCAGCAGGGTGAAGGGAATGGAGCTGGTGGTGCCTGACTGGGTGGAGGTTGAGTGCCGTAGATTGGCGACAATGTGGCAGGAGAGCACGCGCACTCCCGGAGACACACCCGCACGATGGCAGCAACCTGAAGGGAGAAGGGAGAGACGTTTCCACCTGTGTGAATGATTACCTGCTTGTCCTAATTACAGGCAGTATATCCAGACGAGCCAGGGTTGAGTCACTGAAGAGCGCTTCCTTATAAACGCTGGCTGATGAGAGGGAGCAGTTGCGTCTTCTCACTCAGGTGCATTGATGACCTGAGGAGAGATAAACGGGAAGGAGGGGCGTGCTCTCGCCACCCATGACAGGGCCCCCCCCTTCTAGGAGCGCCTCCTGGCGGTCCACAGGGCTTTTCGGGATGGGCTCGGTGGTAGGTCCGGAGCATTTTCTTGTCTGAACACAGGACACGGGAACCCAGGAGTGTTCCTCTGGGCTGTAGCCTTCCCAATCGACCAAGAATTGCAGGCCCGGCCCTCGATGGTGAACATCCATGATCCAATGAACCATGTAGGCGGTGTGGCCATCGATCATCCGGGGAGGAGGAGACGGCTTTGGAGGGGGGCAGAGGGGGCTGACCGAGGGGTTTAATGTGCAACACATGGAAGGTTGGGTTCACCCTTAGGGTCGGTGGTAGCTTTAGCTGTACTGAGGCATCGCTGACCACTTTGGAGATCCCGTAAGGTCCTAAGAAGCGAGGAGACAGTTTCTTGGACTTCACTTTCAAAGGAGTCTGATTAGCCGCCAGCCAGACCTGCTGCCCCACGGCATACTTGGGGGCAGGCACCCGTTTCCTGTCGGCCATGGCCCGGTTGCGCTTGGTAGAGTGGGCGAAGGCGGCGCACATGAACCTCCAGAGGCACCGACAGCGGTGCATGTGGACCCCCACGGAGGGAACCACAACCTCCCTCTCGGCCATAGGCAGCAGCGGAGGAGTATACCCCAATGACACCTCAAAAGGAGTGAGTCCGGTAGCTGTGGAGACAGCAGAGTTCATGGCGTATTCCACCCAGGTCAGGTGTGTGCTCCAGGCGGAAGGATTCTCGGCCGCTACACATCGGAGAGTGGCCTCCAAGGACTGGTTGGCGAGCTCCGCCTGCCCGTTGCTCTGGGAATGGTTGCCAGATGAGAGGCTCACGGTGATACCCAGAGTCCGGCAGAAGGCCCTCCAAACCTGGGACATGAACTGGGGAACCTGGTCAGACACGATGTCCAACGGGATGCCGTGGAGGCGGATCCCATGTTTGGTGAGCAGGGTGGCCGTCTCCAAAGCCGAGGGAAGTTTGGGGAGAGCCACCAGGTGCACAGCCTTAGAGAAGTGGTCCACAATAGTCAGTATGACTGTCTTTCCGTGGGAGGGGGGGAAGTCCAGTCACGAAGTCCGGGGCGAAGTGAGACCATGGGTGACCAGGGATGGGCAGCGGATGGAGGAGTCCAGCCGAGAGGGAGGAATCCGATTTGCTCCGGACACAGGTCTGGCAGGCCCGCACATATTCCTGCACGTCCTGCTGCAGCATGGGCCACCAGAACACCCGCCGAATTAGGTCAGTGGTGCAGGTGACCCCAGGGTGGCAGGTGAAGTGGCTGGTGTGGCCCCACTGAATGACGTCACTGCGAAGAGCGGCCAGGACGTACAGGTAGTTCCGGGGGCACCCTGCTGGTACAGGCTCCCGAGACTGAGCCTGACAGACCCGCTGCTCGATGTCCCACGTAAGGGCTCTGAGGACACAGGAAGAGGGAAGAATGGGTTGGGGGTGGGAAGGGGGCGCTGCCTCCTTGGAATCAAACTGGCACGATAGCGCGTCCGGTTTGGTATTCCGAGGGCCAGGCCGGTAAGTGATGGTAAAACTGAACTGCTGAAAAAACAGGGCCCAACGAGCCTGCCTGGCATTGAGTCAGTGGGCTGACCGCAAATATTCTAGGTTTTTGTGGTCAGTCCACACGACAATGGGGTGAATAGCCCCTTCTAACCAGTGTCTCCATTCCTCCAACGCTAACTTAATGGAGAGCAGCCCTCTGTCCCCTACATCGTAATTCCTCTCAGCCGGCGTAAGCCGATGAGAGAAAAACGTGCACGGGTGGAGCGGAGCTTCTGGTCAGAGGGTGTGTGCTGTGAGAGGACAGCGCCTACCCCCGAATCAGACGCATCCACTTCGAGGACGAACTGGAGGTGTCGACCTGAGCCAAGATTGGTGTATCAGTGAACAGCCCTTTTAATTTGCAAAAGGCTTGTTCAGCTGTCTTGGTCCAACGGAAGGGAACCTTAAAAGGGAACCTTAATGGAGGTCAGCTGTGTTAAGGGCAGTACTACCTCACTATAGTTCCAAATGAACCTGCGATAAAAGTTTGCAAACTAGAGGAAGCGTTGAAGCTTCCTGCAGGAGTAGGGAGTTGGCCAATCAAGCACTGCCCTCACCTTGGCCGGGTCGGCAATCAGTCTCCCTTCAGCCACTATGAAGCCCAAGAAAGTGGTAGATGTTGTGGAGAACTCACACTTCTCGGCCTTAACGCAGAGCTGGTTCTCCAAGAGCCGTTGTAGGACGGCACATGGACCTCATGTTCCTCTGGCAAGTGGGAGAAAATCAAGGTATCATCCAAATAGACAAACACAAATTGATACAGCATATCGCGGAGGACGTCATTAATAAGCCGTTGGAAGACGGCAGGTGCGTTGGTGAGCCCGAACAGCATCACCAAGTATTCAAATTGCCCTTGGTGGGTTTTAAACGCTGTCTTCCACTCGTCCCCCTCGCGAATGCAGCTGAGATGGTAAGCATTGCGCAAGTCTAATTTGGTGAACACCCGTGAGCGCTGAAGGAGCTCAAATGCAGAATTGATCAAGGGCAGGGGATATTTGTCCTTGACTGTAATAGCATTGAGTTCCCAGTAGTCGATGCACGGGCGCAGCGAGCCATGCTTCTTCCCCACAAAGAAGAACCCAGCCCCGAGAGGAGCCGAAGATGGCCGAATAAGGCCAGCGTTCAGCGATTCCTTAATATATTTCTCTATCGCCTCCCTCTCTGGACCAGAAATACTATAGAGCCGACTGGACAGCAGCCTCGCCCCCAGGATGAGGTCCACAGCACAGTTGTAAGAGCAATGAGGCAGAAGCGACAGTGCTCTTGACTTGCTGAAGACCTCTCCCAAATCATGGTAAGCCCAGGGAACGAGGCTGAGGTCCGACGGCTCAGCCGGAGGAAGAGAGACAGGGAGAGACGGCGAACACTCTGCTGAACGTAAACAGTTAGCCAAACAGAACGGGCTCCAGGAGGAGATGGAATTTTGCCCCCAGCTTATGATGGGGTTATACCTCCGGAGCCACGGATAGCCTAGGACCATCGGGGAAGATGAAATTGGGAGAACCAGGAACGAGAGTTCCTCCCGATGGTTCCCGGAAAGAAGGATGGTGATCTGCACTGTGGGTTCGGTGACCACCTCAACCTCCCGGCCAGATATGGTGGTAATTCTTTGGTGTTGGGGCAATTTGAGTGTGGGAAGACCCATGTCCCGAATGAACCGGGCCGACACGAAACTGCCCTCTGCCCCTGAATTCACTAATACCATCGTCCTCCTCTCAACCCCCGGCAATTGCACGAGGGCCGAAATAGAGAAATTACCAGGGGGAGTTAACTTGGTCCCACCCCCCAGACCCCCCACGGTTACTGATGGGCCGCATCTTTTGGTCGCTGATGGCAGTCCTCCCGACTGTGCTTCACCAAACCACAGTACGTGCATGCACTAGCCCTCCTCCTTCGCCAGCACTCATTGTCAGTCAACTGGTACTGACTGAGCTCCATCGGCTCGGGAAGAGGACTAGCGCCACCAGAGTCAGTCACCGCGGCGGGAACCTGCTCAGCAGACGGGCGAGAGGAGGACTGTCACTCCTTTTCGCACTCACGGTAGGGGTTGTCTAAACCAACAGCCTGATCAATAAGACCATCGAGGGTGTCGGGAACCACATAAACCGCCAGGTCATCGCGGAGGTGAGCGTTCAAACCGTGGAGGAACGCGCTGCATAAAGCAACTTCATTCCACCCCGAGTCCGCTGCTTCGACCCGAAACTCCACCGAGTACTTGGCCACTGACCAAGCACCCTGGCGGAGAGTCATAAGGCGGCTCATGATGTTCCCTTGACTCTCTGTATGGTCAAACGCGTGAGAGAAGGCAACCACAAATTGCTCAAATGTGTATAGCCGCCCTTCAGGGCCGTCTGCTACGGCCCAAGCCCAACTAAGGGCTCGGTCCCGTAGCAGTAGGGTAAAAAACTGAATTTTCACGACATCCCCCGGGTACTCCCTCCCCGACCTGCTCCAAATACATCTGCACCTGATGAAGAAACTCCTTACACCTCCCCCGCGTACGGGGCAGGTGTGGGAACGGAGGTGGTACGGCACACTGGAGGTTGAACAATAGGAGCAGGCTGAGGAGGGGGAGCAAGGTGAGCCGCATTGGCCAAATGATGCATGACCATGCCCAATTGCTGCATCATAGTTTGCAGCTGCTGGGACATCATGGCTATCTGACACTCAGTCGCCTCCAAGCGATCCAGAGCTGATTACCCCAATGCTGCTGCACCTGCTGAGCCGAGATCAAGTCTGGCTTGTTTTGTCATGATTGTAATTAACAATCAGCTTACATGCGCGATGCAGCAACAAGAAAGAGCAATCAAACCACAACACACGTTTGAGATTTTTATTAAATGTCAAAATAGACACACAGCTACTGAAACAGTCACTCGCCAGAGGATCAGGCCTGTGGAGAGAAGACGAGAGCTGTAAATGGAGGAACAGATTAAAGGGAAACGGGTTGGCCAAACTACCACTTACGTGAGCTCCAAGGGAGAACCGGCAGGGCCCCAGCAGGGAATAGACGAACCAGCAGGGTGAAGGGAATGGAGCTGGTGGTGCCTGACCGGGTGGAGGTTGAGTGCTGTAGACTGGCGACGATGTGGCAGGAGAGCACGCGCAGTCCCGGAGACACACCCGCACGATGGCAGCAACTTGAAGGGAGAAGAGAATATATGGGTGAGAGACGTTTCCACCTGTGTGAACGATTACCTGCTTGTCCTAATTACGGGCAGTATATCCAGACGAGCCAGGGTTGAGTCACTGAAGAGTGCTTCCTTATAAACGCTGACTGATGAGAGGGACCAGGTGCGTCTTCTCACTCAGGTGCACTGATGACCTGAGGAGAGATAAACAGGAAGGAGGGGGCGCGCTCTCGGCCCCCATGACATTACATGAATTACTGCATCAATGCAGCGTGGCATGAAGGCGATCAGCCTGTGTTACTGTTGAGGTGTTATGGAGGCCCAGGTTGCTTTGATAGTGGCCTTCAGCTCGTCTGCATTGTTGGGTCTGGTGTCTCTCATCTTCCTCTTGACAATATTCCATAGATTCTCTATGGGGTTTAGGTCAGGGGAGTTTGCTGGCCAATCAAGCACAGTGATACCATCGTCATTAAACCAGGTTTTGGTACTTTTGGCAGTGTGGGCAGGTGCCAAGTCCTGCTGGAAAATGAAATCAGCATCTCCATAAAGCTCGTCAGCAGAGGGAAGCATGAAGTGTTCTAAAATGTCCTTGTAGAGGGCTTCACTAACTTTGGACTTGATAAAACACAGTGGACCAACACCAGCAGATGACATGGCTCCCCAAATTATCACCGACTGTGGAAACTTCATACTGGGCCTCAAGCAACTTGGATTCCTGTGCCTCTCCACTCTTCCTCCAGACTCTGGGACCTTGATTTCCACATGACAGGACTTGGCACCTGATTTGGGAAGCAACTTAGGCTTCCATAACACCTCAACAGTACCACAGGCTGACCGCTTCCACGCCCATGCCACACTGATGCAGTAATTCACTCAAAAGGAGCCCTGACCAAGTATTGAGTGTGTACATGGACATACTTTCCAGTCAACCAACATTTCTATTAAAAATATATTTTTTTAAATTCATCTTATGTTATATTCTAATTTTTTGAGAAAATTAATTTTGGTTTTTCATTATCTGTAAGCTATGATCATCAAAATTAAAAGAAATAAATGTTTAAAATACATCACTGTGTGTAAATAATCTATATATGAGTTTCACTTTTTGAATGGAATTACTGAAATAAATCTATTTTTTGATGACATTGTAATTTATCGAGATGCACCTGTATATTGTTAACAAATCTTGTTCCATGTGCCCCTTTTTTGAAAGTTTAGCCCCTGCCCCTCAAATGGTCTCTGCACGGCCCTGCACTTCGGCGTTCCAATTAACCTAATTTGCATGTTTTTGGAATGTGGGAGTAAACTGGAGCACTCAGAGTGTGCATGCAAACTAAACACAGATAGGCCCCACTGGTTGGTGGATTCGAACCCATGACCTTCTTACTGTGAGGCAATAGTGTTAACCACTACTTCAACATACGGCATTCTCTGACTCTTCTCATTCAACCCAAAAGTCTCCCATTCTGACTTCTGGCTGGACTTGTTGCATAAGATTTGAGGTTTTCTTCCCTTCATCCTCCTCTCTGCTCGTGACTGTAACTGATTAAACTCCATGTTGCCCTGATGGATCAGTATACGTCTGACTCATAGTCATATTTTATGAGGTTAATACATGAAAATTCCATTTTGCATCTTTTTCTTCGGACACCATCTCCTTCCAGGAGGTTGGCTGTCATGTTTCTCCATCTTATGCAATATTGTGCCACCTTTACATATTCCACATAGATCATTTCCCTCCAGTCTTTTATATCTGTGAACCATATAGGTATGAATTTTACACAACATGGGACCTTTAAACATTCCTGAACGGTTAGAGATGAAGGCAATATATTTGGCAATAACAAAAAATATTGATTTTTTTTTTTTTGTGAAATGATAGACATACATGCAGACTGATATTGGCTGAACAAATATGTAACACTTTTTGAAATGTGTTTCATGCTGAAATGGTATACATTCATTCATTCATCTTCTTCCACTTAATCCTTTTTTGGGTTGCGGGGGGGCTGGAGCCTATCCCAGCGTCTTTGGGCGAGAGGCAGGGTACACCCTGGACAGATTGCCAGTCCATCGCAGGGCCAACACAGAGAGACAGACAACCATTCACTCTCACAGTCATACCTAAGGACAATTTAGAATCCCCAGTTTGATGCCAGATAGAAAGGGAAACCGTTTCAGAGAATCCCTTCGGTGGGGGACTTTGACAAAATGTTGTTTTCCCCGTGTGACTATTACAGTCACTTCCATGGAACTGTGGCTGAAAGTCCATGTCAAAATTTCTTTTTTATTTCTTTTGACTGTATACTATTTACACAGTCAGTGTACTGTAAAGGGATTCTCTGAAACGGTTTCACTTTCTATCCACCATGCTGGATATGAAAATGTGCTTTATGTGTTATGGCATGGACAGCCCAATAAGTCCCACTGTACATGATCCTGGGTTTTATAGTGCCCCCTTATGGAGGATTTAAAGTTTTTCATTTAAAAAGAAAAACTCTTAACAGTTGTTAAGTTTATTGTCCCTGCAGGGCGTCATGTTAACCAGTGTTCAGCCCTCACTTTGGCCTGTAGTTTTCCAGAGGGATTTTAAGCTACTTTTGCCCAAAGAAATACACACAGAATACTAAAAGTGAAGGTGAAACAGTTCCAAATTTTGTTGTGCTCTATACCAAAACAATGCACTGCATCATAACCATAAACTGTCAGCATTGATGACTTTTTTCTCTCTTGGGTTTGCAGCTCGTTCTCATTAATTTGCAAGTTTTCACTTGTTAAACTGTAATTTTTTTTCTTGCACATATGTATTCTCACACAAACTTACAACACTTTTATTGTAAATTTGCTACTTTTTATTTTACATTTGCCACTTTTTAATTTTTTTTTTAATCCTTTAATTTGTTTGTGTATTTGCATCTTTTTAAAATCCTGAATGTGTGACTTTATTCTTAAAAAAATTATGGAGAGTTTTTCATTATAAGCTTGCATCTCATTTATATTTTTTTCTCCTAATAAGTTGGTAATTTGATCATACATTACTTTTTTGTAAAGCTGAAATTAGATTATTAATTCAGTTGTCTTTTGTGGAGACTATATAACAGAATCTGCCACTTGCCATTGCCAGCGTGTCTAGTGAGAATAACTGAGCTACAATTCTAGGAGCTTTTCAGTGGTCAGGTGTCAAAATCAGGCCCTACTTCTATACATCAGAGAACTCTTTAGAATAATTTCCTTGTCTTACAGCTCAGAGGTATGTGGGCAGTCTATGCCACACCTATGTGATTTTTTGAGCAACTTTTCTTGGCTGCCCTACACAATGGGAGTCGGTAAGCTGCCGTAACAGCTTCTGCTCTTCTTGGAAGCCTTCCCATAATATTCTGGATCCTGGCCCGCTGCTGATATTGGCCCAGAGCTATTTCAAGCAGCTCTGTTAGTTTATTTGATTTCACAGTCAATCATGGTTTGGGCTTTGCACACTCCCTTTCCAGACACTTCAAAGGGAGCTCCTTTGTAGATAGCAACACAGTGGGCATCAGTGCGCAGGTCTGACTGGACCTGCTCCCATACCTTCAGTTCAGGCTTTAGCTCTTCATCCGGTTCACCTGCAATCACAGTCAGTTTGATGCATTAGAATCCTCTCTGGACTGTAGTACCGTAAAACTCATCACATGCACGATGTAGGATTTCACAGCTGTGAGACTTTTTTTTGTTTGTTTCTTTTGCCAGGCTGCTCAAAAACGAAAACCTCTGGCAGCAACATGCTGTTATACCAACCTCTGCTCTTCTAGAAAGACCTTCTACAAGATTATGGAAACTATGGCTGAAGGGATTTGTTCCCATTCAGCCATAATACAAGAGAGAGAACAGCAGGGCAGATTGACAATGAGGCCTGCTAATAGTGTGTAGTCTTACATGTGTAATAGGCAGTGTTGGGAGTAACGCGTTACTGGAATGTCACTACTTTTGCAGTAACGTGCTGTGTAACGGAATTACTGTTTAAAAATCCAGTAATGCGTTACAGTTACTCAAATTTGACCAGATGCGTTACTCGCGTTACTCGTTTTATTAATATGGATAGATATTTTTAGCGCAAATAAAAATAAACTGATCCTACTGTAGTGCAGCCGTCAGTCTCCTCCACCAGCGTTATGCTGAGAATTGTCAGTTTCCTGTCCTGCTCACACGCAACCCAGTGGGAAGCAACGCCATGGTGGAGGCAACTTCTCATATCGAGCCTGGTCACCTGTTGTCCCAGCGGTGAGTAACCCCCAACAGCTCCTACCTCAGTGGTTAAACAAAAGTATTTTTTGAGCAAAGCTCGCATTTAATGTCTACATTAAATGAATTTAAAGTTTTCTTACGCACAGAGAAAAAGTGACTGATTTGTTGCAGTAAAGAACAGCTTCTTCTAAGTGGTGAACTTTCATTTATCTGTGCTTTCCATTATATTTTATCTCATTCAGTTACATGCTGTTGTGATATGCAACTATTTCATGGAAGTAAGTATAGTATTACAATAGTTTGTGTAAATCTGAGACATTTTTTCTCTATAAGATGACTTTTTTTCTCATCAGTTTTCTTTTTCTTCTTTTTTCTGATGAGAACAAGGGGCCCTTGATCTTGCTGTGTGTGCAAGATGATTTAAGTATGCATTTAAAAGTAATGTGAAAGTTACTTTTCCAAGTAACTAGTGACTTTAATCATGCAGTAACTCAAAAGTAACTCAGCTACTTTTGAAAAGAAGTAACTGTAACTAATTACTATTTTTCAGTTACTTGCCCAACACTGGTAATAGGAAATGTCATAATTCGCCCTTTTTAAGGGTTGCAGAAGGACACTAAACGCTCGCTGTGGTTTCTGCACATTTATTAACATAAAGATGAACCATACAAAGAACACTAAACATACACATATGAAACTGGTGAAGCGCTGGAGGACAGTGGGCTCAACGACACAGGGGGACAGAGGCCTGGGAACACCGGGCAAAGGGGCAGAATCCAGCCGGAGCACACCCGAAAGGCAGTGGGGCTCACAGCTGGAAATAAAGGGGAAACTAACCTGGCGGAGCACTCCCGTTCTCCTCAACAGCAGCACAAATACACTCAGAGCTGAGTAGGGCATCTGAGGATGGAGCAGTATGGAAGGACACGACAACGGGGAGAGGTTGTCATGCCCTAAAATACCCTTTCCAGATATGTGACAGGTGTAGATACGTGAGTGGAGAAATTAACACAATCAATGACAGCTGCACAGCCCATGAGCCAGTTTGGCAGCCGGGAGCTGCGCAGCGCTGTCAAAATAAAACACAAACCAGAAACCATAATGATACAAGAGCAACACAACCCCAAAATGTAAATAATAATACTGCAAATACAAAATGACAATAATAAAACAGGAACCAAATACAGCAGACAGGATAATGAAGGAGACAAGCAGACAGAAAAAGACTAAACTAGACTGAAGACTGGGCACGGCACCCACTCGTGCCCAGGATCATGACAAGAAAGCCCATTTAAGTGGAACTGCAGGAAACAGCAAATCTACCATCAACAGTTATCCAGCAGCTCCAAGATACTTTTGTGTTTTGGTAAAGCAGGAACTATCTGTGAGCAGAAACATCTGATCAACATATCCAAACAGACTTTTTATTCCCAATATAGCTATTGGTTCTTCTTTAAGTTTCACATTTGAATACCTGGGAATTGCTGGAAGGTAACTCTCTCTCCTGGTAGTGCCCAACTGGGAGGCTCAATGATCTCCACCTTGTCTGCTGATCGGGCACACAGGATCACAGCCTGGGACTCCACGCCTCTTGTCTCAAAGGGGCTCAGGTTACACAGCACAACTACCATCCGATTCTGCATCTACATGAAGGAGAGAAGATAAATGGTATTCACTTATATACCATATTTTTACTCATCTCTGGATGACCAAAGCGCTTTACAGATCCTACTAGCCACCCATTCACACACTGATGGCAGTGGAGCTGACATGCACAGGCACTGGTCTGACCCACCAGGAGTAACTGGGGGTTCAGTGTCTTGCTCAAGGACACTTCGACATGCAGACTGCAGAGAGAGTGGGAATCGAACCCCTGACCCTCTCATTAGTAGTCAGCCACACTACATTTGTGCTATAGCCGCCCCTTTGATTTTGAGAATCAACAGAAAATAAACGTTACACTTGGGTAGCAGACAAAGACTCTAACTCAGGGGTGTCCAATCATGTGCCATGGAGGGCCAAGACCCTGCAGGTTTTCTTTTTTACCCAGTCTCTTCAGCAGGTGTTTTCACTTGTCAGCAATCAGTGGGAAGAAATTCAGTGAAATCTGCTGTTGAAGACACTGGTTGGAGGTAAAGCCTGCAGGGTCTTGGCCCTCCATGGCACATGATTGGACACCCCTGCTCTAACTCCTTCAAAATTAACTAGTTTGTTCAGTATTTTATCAAAAGTTTTAATGTCATGAGAAGAGCTAGACTTAAAATTAAGATATACAATAATTTTTATAATAAAATCAATAATTTCCCCCACTAGATTAGCCATTCGAGTTTAGTTCAACGACTCATAACAATATACTCTGTGGGAAGTTTTAAAGAAGTATCTTCCTTTCTAAAATCAAGAAAAACAGTAAATCAGATATTAAAATGCATAATAATAATAATAATAAATGCACCAAAAACTAACCCAATGGTATATTTTGTAAATGTCAATAGAACACCTAGGTATTGGCGGTGCGGTGGCGCAGTGGTTAGCACTGCAGCAGCACAGCAACTCACCCTTGGCCATGGGATCCCTGGTTCGATCCCAGCCCCTGACCAACAGTGATCTGTGTGGAGTTTGCATGTTCTCCCCGTGTCTGCGTGGGTTTACGCCGGGATTTCTCCGGTTTCCTCCCACAGGCCAAAAACATGCAGGTTAGGTTAATTGGAGACTCTAAAGTGGCCCTAGGTGTGAATGTGTGTGTGACTGGTTAAGGGATAGCGCCGTACCGTGGCTGCTTCATCCATCCAGGTGGATGCCCTTAATTTCCCCTCTGGGGATCAATAAATAAATAAAAATAAAAATTTATTATTAATAAATAAAAATCAAAAAAAAAATATTGGTGCATAATTGAGCGACTGGTGTCCCAGCACATCAGGGACTGTCTTCCCCCCTCCTTCGACCCCCACCAGTTCACCTACAGGGAGCACCGGTCTACAGAAGACGCCATCGCCACCACTCTCCACAGATCACTGAGCCACCTGGAGAACCCAAGGAGCTACGTGATGATGCTCTTTGTGGACTACAGCTCAACTTTCAACACCATCATCCCGGACATCCTGATCAACAAACTGTACCTCCTCCAGATTCCACCCCCTCCAGCTCCTGGATAAAAAAAAAAACTTCCTCACCAACCGCCCCCAAACAGTCAGACTTGGCCCCCACCACTCCTCCACACTGTCTTAGCACTGCTCCCCCAGGGCTGTGTGCTAAGCCCACTACTGTACTCCCTGTACACCTTTTGACTCTATTCCAACCCACCCAACCACTGTCATCATGAAATACACAGATGACACCACCTTGGTTGGGCTCATCACCAATGACAATGAGAAGGCATACAAAGCGGAGGTAAAGAATCTGTTGCTGTGGTGCCAAGCAAACAACCTGAAACTGAATGTCCAAAAAACCAAAGAACTCATACTGGACTTCAGGAAGAACAGACAGGACCCCCCCACCACCACCACCACCATAAATGGCAACCGCATGGAAAACGTTCCCGCCTTCAGGTTCCTGGGTACCCACATCTCCTCTGACTTCTCCTGGACTGTCAACACAAAGGCCCTGATGAAGAAAGCCCAGCAGCGGCTGCACTTCCTCCGTCTCCTGAGGAAGAACAACCTGGACCAGAAGCTGCTGCTAGCCTTCTCTCGCTGCTCAGTGGAGAGCGTGCTCACCGACTGTCTGGGTGTGTGGTACATCGGCTCCATGGCTGAGAACAGGAAGGCTGGGCAGAGGGTCATCAGCACTGCCTAAAAAATTATCAGCGGTCCTCTGCCCTCCCTGGAAGACATCTCCAGATCCTCCTGTCTCAGAAGGATCAAGGCCATCACAGGAGACCCCTCACATTCTGCCCACCACCTGTTCGACCTGCTTCCCTCTGGACGACAGCTCAGATCGATCAGGTCCCACACCTCCAGACTGACAGTTTCTTCCCCTGGGCCATCTGAGCTGCACACAGTCAGAGGCCCCACCCCTCCTCCTTCCAAACGCTGACATGCTCAGAACTGAGGACCTTTTAATTATCACAAAAACTCACCTGTCTTTGCACTCCGCACTCTCATGTATATTGACCCGTCTGTGAAACCACTACTGTGCATATTTTCCATAATCCTTGGGTTATTTTACTCAATTGTGTATTCAATTGTGTGTCTGCACTCTGCACTCTTATGTACATAGTTCCACCGACGTAGCCACTACCATACCTGTGTATATTTCCATAATCTTGGGCCATTTTTATTTTTATTTCAGTCATGTGTTTAATCGTGTGTTCTGTAACTGTTTTATCTAATCCTTCTCACTTTATTGTGCAGTAGCCTGGTGGAGCACCCACAATTTCGTTGTACTGTACTACTGTACAATGACAACAAAGTCTATTCTATAACTTACTGTATGACCCAAGATACTTGAACTCCTCCACTTGGGGCAAGACCTCATCCCCAACCCAGAGAAGACAATCTACCCTTTTCCAGCTGAGCAACATGGACTCAGACTTGGAGGTACTGATTCTCATCCTGGCCGCCTCACACTCAGTAGCAAATTGTCCCAGCAAGACCTGTAGGTCACTGCTCAATGAAGCCAATGGGACAACATCATCTGCAAACAGCAGCGATGAGATCCTGTGGTCACCAAACATGGCACCCTCCATTTCTTGGCTGCACCTACGATATCGTCTCATAAAATATTCAGGACGTTGCAATTTGAGATCCCAGTGGCCTTGACGTTGTAGGAAGGGCAATCTACTCATTTTTTAAACAGCTTAGCAAATAATGGCAGTGTGTATTTCTTAATGGAGTGAACATTTTAATGTTTTGATGCCGTGCATGCTATTCAGATGTATTTTATGAGAAAACACCATTTTGCACATATGGGCTCTTTAAACAGTGGAGGGCTCGTCGTTCTGCACAAAGAGCCCCGACTCAGCCACTGAAAACCTAGTAGACACCATGACATAAAACCAGTGAAAGCTCCATTGGTTACCTCTCTGTCTTTAACACTTTCATGGGGCAATCTGTGTCATATTTGTTCATCAAACACATAAGAACACTATACCTGATCCAAAGGTATGTGCTTAGCCAGGTTGCTGACGGCCTTCCTCGGTGAAGCTTCTCCCACATCGATCAGCTCCATATACAGACCACCACCATCATCATCATCATCGTCACCATCTTCATGTGGAATTTTCCCGGCTGTAATTACCCGTCCAACACGCAGATCAAGACGAGAAACATCAACCTCCTGGCTATGGTCCTCCTGCTTCTTCTTCACCTTTTCTCCTGCTGTCATCAATAAAGACTTTTTTTTATAAATTTGGAAAGTTTTCATGCAAGTTTTAAACTTTTTTTTTTTGTTACAAATGCAGGTTGTCTAGTGAAAATGAGACATTTTTTCCTCACAAACTGACATTTTTTTAATCTATTTTTTTCCTAAATTGCCAGCTTTTCTCACAAATTTGGTATTTTTTTTTCCTCAAAAATTTGCTTTTTTTTTGGCTATGCAAATATGAGTCTTTCTTATACATATGCAAATGTATTCATGTAAATTTGTGACTTTTTGGCAATTTTTGTGACTTCATCATCAAATTACTATTATTTTATTCTGAATTTGTGAAAAAATTCTACTATTTTTGCAGGGTTGGGGGTAAATTTGGTAAATGTATATTTCTCATTTACCTTTATAAGAACTGAACAGGTAAGGGGAAAATCAAATATCAGAATACCAAATCTGAAAAATGAACCAATGACCATGCACATGCAGAGGGGGGAGCTTTATGGGCTTGAGCCCCTGCCCCTTTGCCAAAGTGTACAAAGTGCCCTTTTGATTGGCCATTTAAATTTTCAACATTCAGTATAATTAGACACAAAGTCGGAGCCATGGAGGGTCATTCTGGATTTGCGCCCCCATAATAAGTTACTGTGCCCCCCCCCCCCCAAAAAAAGCCCTTGGCAACAAACTTTGTTTTATTAATTGACAAAGAATATTTATGAAAAGTCAGATTTCTGAGTGGAAGTGAATGTGCTGGTGGTTACCCCTTCCTTCCCCTGACAGCAGGTAGATCATTTTTATAGTTTATTGTGTTGATGTTTAATAGTAATTTTGCATCATTCTCTCTTTATGTAAATGTAAGACTTGAGCTAAGTTTGTTATTATTCCTGCTTAGACTGAAAAAGTTCAGACTGCTCTGACTTTTTTTGAGACAGACTGAACGGCCTATATTTCTTCTTTAGGCTGCTCCCTTTAGGGGTCACCATAGCAGATCATCTGCCGCCATCTCACTCTATCCCTTGCACCTTCCTCTGTAACACCAACCCTCTCCATGTCCTCCATTACATCCATGAATCTTCTCTGTGGTCTTCCTCTTTTCCTCCTGCCTGGCAGCTCCATCTTCAACCTCCTTTGTCCAGTATATCCTCTATCCCTCCTCTAGACATGTCCAAACCATCTCAGCCTTGCCTCTCTTACTTTGTCTCCAAACTGCTCAACCTGAGCTGTCCCTCTGATATACTCATTTCTAAACCTGTCCCTCCTAGTCACTCCCAATGAAAATCTTAGCATCTTCAACTCTGCCACCTCCAGCTCCACCTCCTGTCTTTTTGCCAGTGCCACCATTTCCGAACCATACATCATAGCAGGTCTCACTAACATCTTGTAAATCTTCCCTTTCACTCTTGCTGCTACCTTTCTGTCACAAATCACCCCGACACTCGTCTCCACCCACTTCACCCTGCCTTGACTCTCTTCTTCACCTCTCTTGTGCATTTTCCATTGCTTTGGATGGTTGACCCCAGGTATTTAAACTCATCTACTTTCACTACCTCTACTCCTTCCATCTTCACCGTTACAACTGCCTCCCTGACAGACAAGGTCAGGCAGGAGTCTCCATGGACCATGATGTTTGCAGACATTGTGATCTGTAGTGAGAATAGGGAGCAGGTGGAAGAAACCCTGGAGAGGTGGAGGTATGCTCTGAAGAGAAGAGGAGTGAAAGTCAATAGAAGCAAGACAGAATACATGAGTATGAATGAGAGGGCGCAGGTGTAACTGTGAAGATGGAAGGAGTAGCGGTAGTGAAAGTAGATGAGTTTAAATACCTGGGGTCAACCATCCAAAGCAATGGAAAATGCACAAGAGAGGTGAAGAAAAGAGTGCAGGCAGGGTGGAGTGGGTGGAGACAAGTGTCAGGGGTGATTTGTGACAGAAGGGTAGCAGCAAGAGTGAAAGGGAAAATTTACAAGACGGTGGTGAGACCTGTTATGACGTATGGTTTGGAGACGGTGGCACTGACAAAAAGACAGGAGGTTTAGCTGGAGGTGGCAGAGTTGAAGATGCTAAGATTTTCATTGGGAGTGACTAGGAGGGACAGGATTAGAAATGAGTATATCAGAGGGACAGCTCAGGTTGAGCAGTTTGGAGACAAAGTAAGAGAGGCAAGGCCGAGATGTTTTGGACAGGTGCAGAGCCAGGATAGTGGATATATTGGACAAAGGATGTTGAAGATGGAGCTGCCAGACAGGAGGAAAAGAGGAAGACCACAGAGAAGATTCATGGATGTAGTGAAGGAGGACATGGAGAGGGTTGGTGTGACAGAGGAAGATGCAAGGGATAGGGTGAAATGGAGATTTTTTTTTTATTTACGGCCCAATATGCAGAAGTAGAGGGGCGTGACTTAGGCTCTCTATCAAGTAGGGGTCTCAGCGCTTAGCCTGATTGGTTAACGCTATAACCAATCAAGCTAAGCAGGAATGCTAACATAGATAGAAACAGTCTGTCCAAACTCGCCTATTTGGGGGGGGGCGGGGGGGGGCATGACCTGACTGGAAATTCACAGCAGAAAAACAGACTTGGGACTGCAGTCAGATTTTGCAGCAGGATATGTCTTAAAAGTCACAAAAAACATGTTACAGACATGTTAACGACATAAAAACTTGATTTTTGCCAGTGTCACTTGAAAAAAAATTATTTTTTTTGTACTTTCTTGTAGTTTTCTTTCTGTTTTTCTTCTGTGATATTCAAATTTGATTCATGATTTTTGCTTTTGCTCTCTCCTATGCCTCCATTTTGCCAATAGTAGATACTGGTGCATTCCAAATACCTGTACATGTACGGGTATTTATTTCGCCCAAAAATGCAGCCCTATACGGTCTTATTTGGGTCTATACGCTTATTGGGATATGCCCTATGTCACCCTATACGGTTTTATTTGGGTCTATACGCTTATCAGAACGCGTGGACCTGAACGTAGGTCCCAGTCGTGGGTGTTCTCCAGAGAGTTTCGCCTGGAAACTCTGCGTCGTAAGTTTCCCTGAAGCGGAAGGGAGGGCAGATCAGTCAGGCTGCTGCATTCGCTTGTCGTCGGAGACTCACCGCCGGGTGCTGCGTTCGTTGCCATCAGGACACCAGCGAGGCTGTCCAAACCAGAGGGTTGCGTTGCACAAAGCGTGTGCATTTTCGGGGTCCGCGCCAGCTTTGACATGAAGGACATTTTTTCGAGATTTATTCAAAGCTTTACCGATTGAAGTGTGGCACTCGTATGTATATATTTTTTCAAGTGCGTGTGTACTAAGCAGCAGGCCCGCAGCCACTAAATCACTCCTCGTAATTGGCTGAAAAAGCTGTCGGAGGCACTTCCTTTATTTCCGTATTATCTTGGCTGTGTTCGGCTGTGTTCGGGATACACGTGCCGGTTGTTTACAAAACAGTCAACATGTCGTCATGCCATGTGCCCGGGTGGCCCGGGCCTTGTGTGTCTGCAGCAATCCCGTGTATGTTCCACAAGGCAGCCCAAGACGACGTATACTATTCCGTGTCAGAGATGAAGATATCCAGAAAGCAGAAGATATCATCCATAAATTGTAGCTCATTTCTAGGCATGAAGCAAAACATAGCATACTAGTATTGAACAACATAGACAGATACTGACTGAAAATGCAGTTGACCATAAATTGTGCACATTTGTATTATGGTGGCTAGTTCAATTCATTCAATTCAAACAGATGCCAGTACAGATGCTTGTACTGCATACTGCATTAGTGCAAAGATGTATCTTCATCTACCATTAAGTCAATGTCAAATTCCTTGTATGTGTTGTGCATACTTGGCCAATAAAGCGGATTCTGATTCTGATTACTGATACATTCACTGGTAACATACATGTATCTGAACTAGAAGTACAATAAGGAAACAAAGAAGTTTAATAATATGTCTGTATGTGAACCCTACTACCCTATTAATCAACAATAAAATCATTATATGCTATATTGTTTAATTATAAAGTAAATATATATATATTTGTAAACTAAATCCTCATATTTTTGGCAGGTAGCAAGTATTAGTAAGCTGATTTGCAATATTATGAATATACTGGTACATTTGTTGTATTATTTTTTTTTCAAATGTTTAAACTTCACCATTAAATTTGGTAAATTTTAAATTGCTATTAATGTTCCTCTGATAAATTGTTCATACATTATTTTCAAAAGAAATAAAACCAATTCAGAAGGTGGTTTCTTTTAATTTTGTAGATATTTCAATATCTCAGGCATAATTATGAACATTATTTAACTTTGTATGCATTGTGCGTCCCTATACTATTATTGCGCACCTATACTTTTATTGAAATTTTAACAAATTTCCAGCCTATACTATTATTACGCCCTATACTCTTATTAAAATTTTCAGTTTTTTCCACCCTATACTATTATTCCTACCTATACTCTTATTTGGAATGCACCAGTAAATATAAAATAATTTGCTCCTCATAAAAATTAAACTCATTACAAAGTTGGGGAAACCAAACTTTCTGGTCATGACTGTACAATAATGTTGGAATGCTGGAACTGTTACATTACAATTTTGAAAATCTAAACACGTGACAATTTAATGACAGCACTTATTTCTTGCAAAGTGATGCACTTTATATTAGCATTTCATTGTGATTTATCTCTTCTAATGTTATTTAAAATGCCAGTTAACTTAAAATTCCAGTGTTCCGCCCGTGGAATGTTTCACATTGGCTGGAATGCTAAGGGGTTAAGATAAAAGCGTTAGAAAGGTAAGCTTTTATAGACTGTTCATCTGTTTTCTCAGTCTTGAAACAGACTGTCTGTAAAAGATTGGTGTAACTGTGCTCTGCCGCCCACTGGCTTATGACTGCTGTGTTTCTGATGACGTAAAATAAATGTGGTGTTCTTTGAATGAATGAATGAATGAATTTATTTATTTCGGATAATACAGTACAGGTTAAAGAAACTGTATAATATAACAACAAGGTCAAATTAGACAAAGACTCCTTCTACTAAACAATTCCACGTGAGTTATCCGAAATGGGTGATGGCTGAAGCCGCAGCTTATATTGCCCACCCATATTCCATCCAAGAATTCAAAGAAAAAAGAGTAAACAAGACAAGAGTGATTACAATTTAGAACGTCTGTTGACTTTTATGCAGGAGTCTGTTAAGCTACCCATGCGCTAAAATGATTATAAATGCAATAAATCTGTAATTTTTTTTTTTAAATTTATTTTACCTTTATTTAACCAGGAAAAAAACCCGTTGAGATTAAAAACTTCTTTTAATAATTTAATTCTTGTAATAATTTAGAAGTGAAGTATATTTATATATGACAATATACACACAAAATAAAAATTACTTAATTATTTCATAGATAAACCCTAGAAAATTAAGAATGAAAATAAATATTAAGATTTTGGAGTAACGTATAAAGAAGAACTGAGTAAAACGTACAACCAATGTGTAAGTATTTTTTTTTTTTTACCTGAAAAATAAAGTTCTTGGTAAACTTTACTAGAATATATTTGCAAAATTTACTTTAGGTAGTAAGTAAACTTTACTTAAGAATAACCTCAGTAGAATTTATTAGATTTTTTGAGTGAAAATACTTAGGTTTTTTTTAAGTAAATACTGCTCCAGTTTTTCTTGGGTGTATATACAGTATATATATATTAACAGATCTTGCTCCATGAGCCCCTTTTTTTCAAATTTGCGCCCCTGCGGTCTCTGCACGGCCCTGCTGACCAATGAATATCCACATAATCGAATATTCGGTATACAGCCCTAAAATTTTAGACCTTTTTAAAAATTAATTCATGTCTTTTATTATTCAATTAAAGACTTCTCACACTTTTGACACTATTCTTTTAAATTTAACACTTGCAGTTTTTCTTGTCAAAGCTAATGTTATGGACAAAAGAGCGGCATTTGGCCATGGAGCCACAGGTTGCAGACCCCAGTCCCGCACGCACCTTTGGTGGTTTTGCGGTACGAGGACACTCGTCCTCGGTAACCCATGTCACGGAGCTCCCGCCGGATGGTTTTGGAGCTGACTTTGGCCCCGGAGGCGTTCTGAAACTCGGCGGTGAGAGCCTGGATGGAGGTCAGGCACGTCTCCATAGCCACTCTCTCCAGCATCTGACGCTGCTCCTCTTTCAGCTTGTGGGGTCGGCCGCTGCGGGGCAGAGCCGTCGTTATCCCTCCGTTCTTCCAGTTCCGGATCACGTAGCTCACGGTGGACCGGGGCAGGTTCAGCAGAGCGGAGATCTCACGCACGGACTTGTTACAGATGTGGCAGCCCACCACGGTGCCCCTCTGGAAGTCGCTGAGCTCTTTCCCGCGACCCATGATGGGGACGGAGGCACAGACGTTTGCAGAGTGGATCTTCTTCTCTCGCTCCCAGTTACTGGTGGATAGCAAACAACTGAAAGGTGCATACCGCCACCTACTGTACAAGAGTGTAACCTTATGTCATTTCAGCCTGTCCCCTAAATTCTGTGAATTAATCCTGTTATTTTAAAAAAGAAAAAAGAGCCCTTCTAGTGATCCCAATATCCTTTCTATCTCAGCTGGTTCCTAAAATCCCAGTTAAATCCCGTTCCCTACCTGCCTCTCTAACTTTGTTTTCCATTCTTTCATTTTCAAACTTGTGACTGCAATAAGATGTGCTCTACATTTTCTTACTCCACATTCTCCACATTTGTCACTATCGCTTTTCCTCATTGATAAATAAAACCTGTGATCTACTCTGATTCCTGCCATAATATCTTCCCTCCTGTTTCTTCTTTTGTAATTCTTTGTCACAACAGATATTTGTATTTTGTAGTGATCTTCATCCCATCTTTTTTCCATATCTCAATTCCTTTTTTCTTGATCACTGTTTCCCCTCGTCCTTTCCCAAGTGATAATGGTATTTGTCTGCGTGGTCATTCCATTTCAGCCCTTCATGTGCAGGAACCCAACAAAACCAACAAGTCTTCCTTTGTACATTTTAGTGTCTGTATGGTTTTTAAAGCTGCAAGTGAATCTGTGCACACCACCACCCTGTCCGGTCTGACCTCCTCGACCACGGATGTATGGTTGGATAGTCTTTTTGAGATGGTCATTTTAAACTCTGGAATATATACAACAAATTCCAACAGAGCCCTCTTTGTTTTTTGAATCATGAGTATAGATTTGTAAGTAGATGTAGTAGTTATTGCTGAGGAAAGTGCTTGTTTTTTTTTTAATTTTAGTTTTTGTAAAGGGTATACAGGTCGTTACAGCAATGCATTTACATTTTCATCACATGTTCCCTTATTTTCTGATATCTGATAACATTGGAAGAATAATTATTACAACACCCCTTTTTTTTAAAGTGAAAGAAAAAGTGAAATTAAAGAGAATAAAAATAAAACAAACAAACAAACAAACAAACAAAACAGCAAAAACTAACAAAAAGAAAAAATAAGTAAATAAAGGTAAAAGACAATCTGAGTAGCCTTGGAACAAAGAGCGGAACCATTATTGAAATGGTATTTGTCAAAGATTAGATCTAATGGAAGACATATATGCGATCCAGGGTTGCCAAAATTTCAAGAACCCATCCATGTCCTGTCTCAGTGCGAATGTCAACTTTTCCATCGAGTAAACGTCTTGGATCACGTTAATCCAATCTTCAGGTGTAGGACAGTCCTTCAACATCCATTTTTTAGTTAGAGCTTTTTTGCTTGCCAATATTAAAACATTGAATAAGTATTTTTCTCCTCGTCTTTCCAGTGAGTCCGGTAGTAAACCCAAATACAAAGTTACAAAAGAAAAGGGAACTGTTATTTTAAATATTTTCCCCAATATTGTCTGTACATTGGTCCAATATTGGTGGATAACTGGGCATGACCAAAACACATGAAAATGATTTGCAGTCTTTTCACCACACAAGCACCAACAGTTCAATCCCTTATGGGTAAATTTGTTTTGTGCAGGTGTTCTGAAAAATCTTACCAAGTTTTTCCATCCAAATTCTCTCCACTGCAGGGATGAGGTACTTTTCCATTGTTGTTTATTTAGCTTTTCCCATATTTCCAGTTGTAAAGTGAAATTCCCCTCTTTTTCCCATCTCTCTTTTATATAAGATGTGTTGTCTCCTTTTAAGTCTTGAAGACCTTGGTATATTTTAGAAATGTATCTGATCCCTGGGATCCCTTTATATGCCATTAAGAAGACCTTCAGAACACCTGACTGGGCCCTTTCCAAATCCTCCTTTTTAAGTATATTGTTTATGTGGTGTCTAAGCTGGAAGAACCTGTAAAGGTCTTGATTTATTAGACCTTGTTTTTTCAAATCTTCAAAACTTCTTAAAATTTGCCCTTTAAAAAAATCGTAATATTTTATCAGCCCTTCCTCCTTCCACTTTTTAAATCTGGTGTCTGTTTTATTAGGAGTAAAGTCTTGATCATAGGCAATCCATTGCAGAAGTCGATAGGGCTCTTTAGTTTGATTCTCTCTGACTATCTTAAACCAAATTTTTAGCGGGGTCTCTATCCACGGGTTAGTGTTATTCAAGAGTTTAGGTAAGGCATTGTTCCCTATTATCACCTGTAGGGGGATGTCACTTGTTATTTGGCAATCGATCTCCTTCCATTGTGCAGTGTAGACTGGGTTACATATCTCTACTAAAGTTTTAATTTGTGCGGCTTTAAAATAGTCCCTGATATTTGGCAGCGCGAGCCCACCTTTATCTTTATTTAGCTGTAGGGTTCTATATCTGATTCTAGGTCTCTTGCCCTGCCATATGAATCTTGAGATCCTTCTGTCCAGCTCCTGCCATGTTTTTTTGGGAGGTTCTACCGGTATTGTTTGGAAAAGGTATAGAAGACGTGGAAGTATATTCATTTTGACTGCTTCAATTCTTTGTGCAGTACCCAAGAATGGTATCATATTCCATCTTGCTAGGTCAGATTTTATTTTTGTCACCAGTGGATCATAGTTTAGTGATATAATTTTGTTGAGTTGTTTCGGGATATTGACCCCCAGATATTTCATAGATTCCGACTCCCAGTTAGTTTTGAGTTTGCTTAGTGAATATTGATTTGGGTCATAGTTGAATGTTAAAACTTGGGTTTTATGCATGTTTAATTTGTACCCCGATAAATCTCCATACTCTGAAAAAACTGAGGTTAGTTCTGGTAAAGAAGTGTCCGGCTGCCCTAGGTATATTAAAATGTCATCAGCAAAGAGTGCTATTTTATGTTCCTTCTGACCAAGTGTAATACCTTGAATTTTTTGATTTTGTCTTATCCATTGGCTCAGAGGTTCTATGAAGATTGCAAAGAGCAGTGGAGACAGGGGGCAGCCCTGACGACATCCTCTTTCCAGCTCAAAAGATGATGATAAATTACCGTTAATCCTTATTTTAGCTGTTGGTTTTTTATATAATGCCTGTATAGTTCTAATGAAGTTGTTATGAAAATTGAAACTGGATAAGATTCTATATAGAAAAGACCAGTCAACCGAATCGAATGCTTTTTCAGCATCTAATCCCAATATGACTGCATTTAAGTTATATTTTTTTATACGATGAATTATGTGTAAAGTGCGTCTAATGTTGTCTTGTGTCTGTCTTTGTCTTATAAAACCTGTTTGGTCTAAATGAATTAGGTCTGTCAGTATATTTTCTAACCTTTTGGCAAGGATAATGGTAAAAAGCTTATAGTCCTGATTTAATACACTGATTGGTCTGTAGTTGGAGCACTCTAGTTTATCCTTTTCGGGTTTAGGTATAACTGCAATGACCCCTTCTCTCCAGGAGGGGGGATTTCCCCTGTGTGGAGGACATAATTAAATGTTTTCAGGAGGAGAGGAGATAATTGCTGTTTAAAGGTTTTGTACCACTCTGCTGTATAGCCATCTGCTCCTGGGGATTTGTTAGCTTTAAGTTTCATAATTGCTTTTTCCAATTCTTTAGGTTGTATTTCTGACAGTAGTGTTTTATTTTGTGACTCCGTAAGTTGGGGAAGGTTTAATGTGTTTAGGAATGCCTCGGATGCGTTTTTATGTTTTTTGTGGGAGTATAAGTTCTTATAGTAATTCTTGAAGCTTTTAAGAATATCCCGAATTCTGAATTTTATTTCCTTTGATACTGGGTCTCTGATTTTGTAGATTGTTCTTTCTGTTTGTTGTTTCCTCAATTTATAGGCTAGCAATTTTGCCGATTTACTGCCTGCTTCATAGTATTTTTGTTTCAAAAATGTAAGTTTCTTCTGGATTTCTATTGTGTAGATCTCATTTATTTGGTTTTTAATTTCCTTAATCTTGAGCGAGTCAGTAGAATGAGTGTTGCCTTTGTGTTCTTTTTCTAGGTTCTTAAGTTCTGACTCTAATGTGGATAGTTTTTCTTGTCTTAGTTTCTTTTGGGTTGCCAGTTTTGCAATAATCTTTCCTCTTATTACAGCTTTGCATGCATCCCACAGTATTAAAGGGGATACTTCTCCATTATCGTTTTCTTCCAAATATCTGAGAATATCTGATTCCAATTCATCTTTCAATGGTCCTTTCAGGACATTTGAATTTAACCTCCAAGAAAATGTATTATTTGTGTATTTTTGGATATTTAACTCCATGTAGATCGGACTGTGGTCAGAGAGATCCATCAGTCCTATTTTACATGTTTCTACTCTTCCAATGTCTCTATTAAACATAAAAAAATAGTCAATCCTTGAGTAAGATGAATGTGGAGTTGAGTAAAATGTATAGTCTTTTACACTGGGGTTGAGTTCCCTCCACACATCACAGATTCCCATTTCTTTTAGTAGCATCTGAGTCCTCCTGCTTTGGGTGTTATTTTGATGTGGAGAATTACCAGAAGCATCTCAGTATGGATTCAGTCTAAGATTGAAGTCCCCACCACATATCACTAAACCTTGAGCTTTAGTTATCATTAGGTCAAATACATTTTTATAAAATTTCCAGTTAGCCCCTGGGGGTGCATACACATTCAGCAGGGTGATATCTTCTCCCTCTAGCCGCCCAGTTACCAAACTGTATCTCCCTTCTTTATCTTTGTATTCTGATTTTTTTTCAAATGTAATTTTGGTTGATATCAATGTCGCTACTCCCCTCCTCCTCCCTGACTTATATGAAGATGAAGAGATCATTTTAAACCCTTGTCTACTGAGTTTAGTGTGCTCCACGTCTGTTAGGTGGGTTTCTTGTAAAAATATTATTCCTGCTTTGTCTTTTTTCATTTTGCCTAGAATCTTGGATCTTTTAACTGGATTCAGGATTCCTTTTACATTATATGAAATTATTTTGGTTACACCCTGTTTCTCCATTGTGTTATTTTGTTTAGTATAACTGTGTGGTGGCCCTCTTTTGTGCTACTCAGAAACTGAAAGAACATTAAGAACAAGAAAAACATTAAGAACATAGTGTATAAAACTTTAAAACAAAAAACTGTCAAAAGAACTTCCTGAGCTGGGGTCTTTTTAAAGACCCTGGAAGAGCCTTGATGGAGTGTAGGCTCTGAGGGAAATTCCTCAAACTCTGTCACGTGTTGAGGGCCCTCTCTTACCCCTGTAAGTTGTCCCATGCTTTTAACATGAGTTTCAGAACCCAATCCGAACTTGTAATGATTTTTTTTTTCCCCTTTATGCCTATACCCTGTGAAATTGTGTGCACCCTCCCACCCCCAACACAGCAAACATTCATGCAAAATCAGTATTTGTTAGTGTGGGGAGAACATGTGGATTATTGCCACATTTCTATTTTAACAAGTTGTTTTTTTGTTTTTTTTTATTAAAAAGACTTATTTGTACTTCCGGTTATGGCTGCCACGTAAGACGGACGTGTTTCATTCTGCTCTGCTCCTGGAGAAAAAAATCGGCAAATAACTCTCTCATTTGGGACAGAACGTATCCCAGCGTTTGGGCGAGGATATGTCGGCGAAGCCTAAGGCTGGAAAACCAGGTAAAGGAAAAAGCGAGCCGCCGAAACAGTCCAAATTAACGGACTTTCAGGTCTGTGACGCAGCAAACAAAACTCCATATATGGCGGAGGAGGCTGGCAACGGTGCGATATCTGCGGGGAATGGCGCAGATGCGCTGATGGCTGCCATGAGTTCAATGAGAGCGGACTTTTCCTCTAGATTTGATGGGATTATGACAGCGTTGGAAGGAATAAGAAAGGAATTGGGTGACTGTGTAGAACGAACAGCGCAGATGGAGCTCCGTCTCGCTAGTGCTGAAGATGACGTCACCCGTCTTCAATTAAAGGTGCGCACTTTGGAAAAAAAAAATAAATGTCTAGAAGATAATATTTTGGATTTGGAATCTCGGTCGAGACAGAATAACTTGAGGCTGGTGGGTCTTCCAGAGGAATCAGAAGGTCGGGACGTATGTTCCTTTCTGGAAAAGTGGATTCCGGAGGTGCTGGGCAGCGAGGAGTTGCAATCAGCAGTGGTTCTGGAAAAAGCACATCGTATTGGCCCACGGAGAGATAAGGGACCGCCGAGGACCTTAATTATGAAGTTTCTTAGCAACAGAGACAGGATGAAGATCTTCAACGCTGCACGAGCTAAAGGAGAGATTAAACACCAGGATCAGCAGGTGCGGTTCTACCCAGATTTGGCCACAGGAATCCAACAATTGAGGAAGCAGTTTGATCCCATACGTAAGGAGCTGCGCAACCTTGGGATTCGTCATGGTGTAATCTATCCTGCGAGACTGTTGACCACGTATGAGGGCAGAACCCACATCTTCAAGACCCCAGAGGAGGCGCAGGAGTTCATCAAGAAGATCAAAGAAGAAGAAGAGACTGGTGGGAGCTAAGCATGAACAAAATATAAGGTAGAATAATTAAGCATTTGCACAGGCATCTGACTGACTTGAAGTAAACAGCAAGTTTACAAAATATAGATTGTATTATATATTAAAAAAAAACAAAAACAAAACAAACAAAAAAAAACTATGATGTACAAAGTTGTTAAAAATTCTGGAGTTAAGTTGGAAAACTACAGAGGAGAGTTAATGTTACGTCATTAAAAGCAGTAGAGTTAGGGTGATTGGGAGGATGAAGAAGGAGTGGCTTAGGCTGTTCCCCGTGGATGTGGAACGGTCGATGGCTATATCGGGAGACGGAATTTTTCTTTTGATTTTGGGGGGTTCGCCACAAGTGTGGGAAGGGGGAATTTGTTTGTGTGTAGTTTGTAGGATGAATGTTCAACCACTCATGTTTTTGCTTCTCTGTATGAGCATGTTTACACTGCAAGGTAATCCCAAACTCTCTATTGATCATAAACCAAAGTGTTAATCTTAATTTAACTTCATGGAATTGCAGAGGTCTACAAAAGTTAAAAAAACTTAAACAAGTTATGAATAAAATAAAAGACATGGGTTCAAAAATTGTGTTTTTACAAGAAACTCATCTAATAGAGGAGGATATAAAAAGAATTAGGAGTAGATGGCAAGGAAGTGTATTCACCTCATCATTTTCATCCCGGGCCAGGGGAGTTATGACTCTCATACATAAATCAGTCCCTTTTCAAGTGAAAAATGTAATTGGAGACAAACTTGGAAGATATGTAATCATTCAAGGTTCTTTGCTATTAGAAAATATAAATCTTGTGAACTTATATGGTCCCAATATAGATGATCAAAAGTTCTTTGTTAATTTATTTCTTATTTTATCATCACTTACAGGGCAACATATAATAGCAGGGGATTTTAATTGTACATTGAATCCAGGTATAGATAGATCAACAGGACTGGATTGTACGCACAATGGATGTAGGATGACTATTAATCATTTTATGAAAGAATTGAGATTGTTAGATATATGGAGAGAAATGAAACCACAAGTTAAAGCCTATTCTTGTTATTCCAGTACCTACAAGACATTCTCACGTATTGATTATTTTTTGATTTCCACAGAATTAAGATCCAAGATTCAAAACTGCTTTTATGATAACATCGTGATCTCTGATCATGCACCCTGTTGTCTAATATATGTAGATAAAAAATTGACAAAGGAATCAGGTAGATGGCAATTTCAGCATAAATGGCTTCAGGATGAGGAATTTGTCAAGTATATAGAAAAACAGATAGACGAGTACTTTGACATCAATACTACACAAACATCAGCATGTGTAAAGTGGGAAGCTTTCAAAGCTTTTATTAGGGGACATATTATTAGTTATACAGGATCAAAATCTAAGAAGACTCGAGAGGAGAGAGCTAAATTGGAACATAAAATGAAAAGTCTTCAGGAAAAAGTGTATGCAGGAAGTGATCCAAGGTTGGAGAATGAATTACTGATTTTGAGAGCTGAATACAACAAAAAATCAGCGAATAGAGCTGCCTCGAGTCTTCTAAGATTGAAACAATCTTTTTATGAACAAGGTGAAAAATCAGGAAAATTACTGGCATGGCAGATTAAACAATTAGAAATTAAAACACCAATTACTAGTATTATAAGTAATGGACAGGTAGTTATAGATCCTTTAGAAATTAACAGAGCCTTTAGAGATTACTATGAAAAATTATATGATACTAAAAATGAATTTGATTTAACAAAACTAAATGGGTTTTTGAACGAACTATCTATACCGTGTATTCCAAATGAAAACAGGGAGATATTGGAGTCTAAAATTAGTCAAGAAGAAGTTGGGCTAGCCATTGATAATATGAAATCAGGAAAAAGTGCAGGACCAGATGGTCTTCCAGTTGACCTTTATAAGAAATTTAAGAATAAATTAATAAAACCTTTTTTGGAAATGGTTTTAGAAGCATTTCAAAATAATAATTTACCATCATACATAAATAATGCCTTAATTATACTGCTGCCAAAACCAGGTAAGCCCTCTAATAAATGTGAAAATATGAGACCAATAAGCCTATTAAACGCCGACCTTAAGATAATCTGTAAAATTTTAGCAAGACGAATACAAGAAATTTTACCAAATATTATTAATCGGGATCAGAATGGCTTTATAAAGGGAAGACAAGGCTTCCATAATGTAAGAAGACTATTTAATATTATTTATTTTAATAAAGAAGCACCGGATACAGCTCTCCTATCACTGGACGCCGAAAAGGCCTTTGATAGAGTTGAATGGCCCTTTCTTTTTGAAGTCCTACAAAGGTTTGGACTTGGAAATAATTTCATAAAATGGGTTCAAATAATATACAATAATGCTACAGCAGAAATCCTAACAAATAACAATATTTCAAAACCAATAAAAATCAATAGAGGATGTCGACAAGGCTGTCCACTTTCACCTTTACTGTTTACTATGGCAATTGAACCTTTAGCGATAGCGATACGTTTACATTCACAAATATATGGAATTAAAGTTGGACCAACAGAACATAAAATCTCCCTGTACGCCGATGACATAATTTTGTTTATGTCGAATCTAAAAAAATCAATTCCAACCTTGTTGAATTTAATAAAGAATTTTGGGGAAATATCAGGATATAAAATAAATAAAACTAAATCTTCAATATTAATGCTAAATGAGACCCAGAGAAATTACCCAGCCCCTGAGGTAAATCAATTCAATGTTGTAAATCAGTTTAAATATTTAGGAATCCAAATTGTGCCTAAGCTAGAATCAGTCGCCAGTGTCAACTATGAAGCCTTAATGACAGATATCAATGAGTTAACTCAGAGATGGATGTCACTACCAATGTCGATGATCGGGAGAATCAATATACTTAAAAGTAATATTTTACCTAAAATACTTTATTTATTTCAATACATTCCCTTATCACCACCTTTAGATTTATTCTCAAGAATAAAAAAAAAGTTAGTGGAATTTATATGGAACAACAGGAGGGCTAGATTATGTCTGTCTTTATTATATTTACCATTTGATCGTGGAGGTCTGAAATGTCCAAATTTTATGTTGTATTATTGGTCGGCACAACTGAGGTCTATGACATATTATTTTTCATCAACTGATCTCCCTCACTGGACTGAAATGGAATCATACAATTTACCTTTACCTCTTCCCATATTCATATACTCAGATTCGGCAAAAAAATTACAAAAACAAGTTAAAAATCCATTTGTAAAGCATATGATCAAAATATGGTGTGAAGCTAAAAACTATTTAAAAGAACCACAGTTACTGTCACAATTTAGTCCAATATGGGGTAATCAATATTTTAAACCAGGGAGAGCGGACGCTGTATTTAAAGTATGGAATTTAAAAGGGATACAAAAGATTCAGGATTTATATTTGCCATGTGCAGAAAACATAATGTCTTTTGAAGAGCTGAGGATCAAATTTAATCTCAATAGAACACATTTTTTTAAATATCTTCAACTTAGAAACTTTATTCGATCAAATCAAAATAAAGCTCTCACTCGACCTATTTATTCATCCTTGGAAAAAATGATGATGAAAGATAGTAAAAGAAAGGGTATTATTTCAGAGTTTTATAACTCATTGACACTATCTTCAAGTGAAAATTCACTGAAAAGATTAAACTACTGGAAAGAAGATCTGCAAACTGAAATTTCAGAGGAACAATGGGAATTGGCTTGTACAGAAGCTCAAACCAAATCAATAAATGTACGCCTTAAATTGATACATTTCAAATGGTTAATGCGGATGTATGTTACACCGGAGGAGTTAAATAAATATAACAAAAATATACCAGATACATGCACAAAATGCATGGAAAGTAAAGGAACTCTATTTCATTGTGTATGGGAATGTAGATTAATAAGAATATTTTGGGAATAAATCTTGTGAACTTATATGGTCCCAATATAGATGATCAAAAGTTCTTTGCTAATTTATTTCTTATTTTATCATCACTTACAGGGCAACATATAATAGCAGGGGATTTTAATTGTACATTGAATCCAGGTATAGATAGATCAACAGGACTGGATTGTACGCACAATGGATGTAGGATGACTATTAATCATTTTATGAAAGAATTGAGATTGTTAGATATATGGAGAGAAATGAAACCACAAGTTAAAGCCTATTCTTGTTATTCCAGTACCTACAAGACATTCTCACGTATTGATTATTTTTTGATTTCCACAGAATTAAGATCCAAGATTCAAAACTGCTTTTATGATAACATCGTGATCTCTGATCATGCACCCTGTTGTCTAATATATGTAGATAAAAAATTGACAAAGGAATCAGGTAGATGGCAATTTCAGCATAAATGGCTTCAGGATGAGGAATTTGTCAAGTATATAGAAAAACAGATAGACGAGTACTTTGACATCAATACTACACAAACATCAGCATGTGTAAAGCACCGGAGGAGTACACCGGAGGAGTTAAATAAATATAACAAAAATATACCAGATACATGCACAAAATGCATGGAAAGTAAAGGAACTCTATTTCATTGTGTATGGGAATGTAGATTAATAAGAATGTTTTGGGAAGAGGTGAGGGTAACAATTGAAAAAATAATCTCAAAACAAATCATATTGAATCCTAAATTGTTTTTGTTGGGTCTGTACCCAGAAAAGCATAATTTTAATAAAAGTGAAAGAACATTCATAGACCTCAGTTTGCTTAGTGCCAAAAAATGTATTGCACTATTATGGAAAAAGACTCATAGACCAGATGTGACTCAGTGGTTAAGACAGATGTTAACAAACCTTCCATTAGAAAGAATAACATATATACTGAAATCAAAGGAAATTGTGTTTGAGAATATATGGAGACCTTTTATTGATTATGTAAAAAATTTAAACATAACTTTTGAAGAAGAAGGTGAATGATGTGTGTGGACCTTGTAAATTCCAAACTGGTGAACATAATATGTATACTTATGTATTGGATTGTCTAGACTAAACAGAGGAGCATTGTTGAAGATTTGATTCTGTTGGTGGTTGGTGGTGTTTTTTAGTGCATTTTTTTTTTGTAGTACTTTAGTGTTAGTGTTTGATTGTTTGTATCATGTTTGTTAAAAAAAAAAAAAGGTTCAATAAAGATATTGTGGAAAAAAAAAAAGAATGTTTTGGGAAGAGGTGAGGGTAACAATTGAAAAAATAATCTCAAAACAAATCATATTGAATCCTAAACTGTTTTTGTTGGGTCTGTACCCAGAAAAGCATAATTTTAATAAAAGTGAAAGAACATTCATAGACCTCAGTTTGCTTAATGCCAAAAAATGTATTGCACTATTATGGAAAAAGACTCATAGACCAGATGTGACTCAGTGGTTAAGACAGATGTTAACAAACCTTCCATTAGAAAGAATAACATATATACTGAAATCAAAGGAAATTGTGTTTGAGAATATATGGAGACCTTTTATTGATTATGTAAAAAATTTAAACATAACTTTTGAAGAAGAAGGTGAATGATGTGTGTGGACCTTGTAAATTCCAAACTGGTGAACATAATATGTATACTTATGTATTGGATTGTCTAGACTAAACAGAGGAGCATTGTTGAAGATTTGATTTTGTTGGTGGTTGTTGGTGTTTTTTAGTGCATTTTTTTTTTGTAGTACTTTAGTGTTAGTGTTTGATTGTTTGTATCATGTTTGTTAAAAAAAAAAAAGGTTCAATAAAGATATTGTGGAAAAAAAAAGAAGACTTATTTGTTTCAAATATTATGACTGTTCCATGAAATGTTTTACCACATGCTGAATACGCATCTCCTTTAATGTTTGTTACCTTGTATGAGGGGGGTTGGATGTGCAGATTGACTCAAAAAAAAAAAAATGGTCGCTATTCCAACCTGAAAACGGCCAGTTTATCCGCGACGCTCTGGTGCTGGGTTTCCCGCTGCTGGCCCGTGGATTTTGAAGGTCTCTGTGTTGTCCATGTTTGAGCTTTGATCTTCTCACTCTGGTCTGCTGCGGGTTTAAATACCATTACCGGGAGCCCTCTTCTCGCCATGTCAGCTGTTGCTTCTTCCGCCGAATTATAGAGACATGTTTCTTCGCCGTAGAAGACCCTTAACTTCGCAGGAAATGGCGTCTGAAAGCGCAGTTTCTTCTCACGTAGTACCTTTTTGGCGTCATTGTATTCCCTGCGTTTTTTAAGGACCTCCGGGGCGTAATCGTGTTCCACGAAGACTTTTCTCTCCTGGTGCATAAATCCTTTTTTCTGCCAAGCCAGTCTTACAACCTCTTGTTTTATTTTGAAATTGGAAAATCTTACCAACACCGAACGTGGGGGCGCTTCCGCCGCTGGCTTAGCGGCTAATGAACGATGTGCCTTTTCTATCTTCAAGTCGGTGGTTTGTGGAATATCCAATTTCTCTCTTAGTAAAGATTCCACGCATTCTGCCATTGAGTTAAAACCGTTTTCGGCTCCTTCTATCAGACCATGAATTCTTATATT